>CM035423.1:138776747-138781747 GCA_020310875.1 Ceratopteris richardii | reverse complement strand
CAAACCCTCTCATAAGCTACTATATATGATTTGAAATTGTTATTTTTTATTCATATATGTTGTTTTGAGTATTTTATATAGGTATATAGCTTCTAAGTTGAGAATCTATCTCCATTGCACCAAATATATGTTTTCATAATATTCAACATCAAGTGCAAGGAATGAAATGCGTCAAGATTATGAATGGTAAACATCCTTAATAAAAAAGGAAATTTGCATCAACTTTGGCATGAAACCGCATGCAAATACATGAATGCAAGTATATGCAACTACATGCATGCAAGTATATGCAACTACATGCATGCAAGCACATGCAACTACATGCATGCAAGCACATACAACTACATGCATGCAAGCACATGCAACTACATGCATGCAAGCACATGCAACTACATGCATACAAGCACATGCAACTACATGCATGCAAGAGCATGCGTTTGCATGAGTAAAAGGCATCATTTTGTTTATGTTTCTCCATACAAAGATTATGTATGCATGAAAAGATGCATGGTATTGAATATAGGATTGAAATTGAAATTAGAGTAGATTTTAATTAGGAAGGTAAGAAGACCTTCAAAACAACATTGTAAGCAAAGCAATCTTGAATCTAATCTAAACATGGATAAGACATGGATATAAAGATGAGATGATGAAGATATAAGAGACGAAGGACTCCAAAGAGTTTCAAAATACCCTTTGAGAATAATTGATTGGCTGTAGACAAGCATACTTTCCACATAAATTAGAAGAGTTTCAAAATAGTTGTCATGATTCTTTATGTAAGTATTCCACAAAGTAAGTTTAAGTTTATACTTGAGTGTCGAATATGAGAAAACGGATTCCAATGTTTATATTAAGTATTTTAAGTACTTAAAGAGAAACATTTGGAGAAAAATCAAGTAATGACCATAGACCATAGAATTGTTAAGTTAAGTATTCCAAGCTCTTTGATTTTTTTTTTTCTCTAAATAACACTAGAACTTTGAAAATCATAGATTTCAAAGATAAGTACCAAATTTAAATTGAAAAAAACATATGGAGAGATGTTCATCAAGTATCTCAAAAGAAAAAACTTTGGAAGTTCTAGTCTAATATACCTTAAGGCATATGGTCCAACGAATATGAATCCAATAAGCGATCTTTAATAAATTATCATAATAGTTTAACGTTTAAGGATAGTTCAAAAAGAAATATTGAAGATATTCAACATTAAAGTATGTTAAATCAAAAGTAATAGACCTTTGGATAGACTAAAAATATTCAGACATGAATAATTTTGAACAAGATTCACTTAGTGAGAAGAGGCAAGCATTAACTTTCTTCATGCTCAAGAAAGCATGCACTAACTCAAAGTGTCACTTTATATTAGATTGATCCATGAGGAATCAGAAGACTGTTCCTTGAATGATCAACGTTAAGTAAAAAATCAATCTTCTTATTAATGATACAAAGATCCATAGATCTTTGAGACAAAGGTGGATCTTAAGTATAATTGAGCTTGATGAAATCCAAATTATACCTTGATTATCATAAGAAGATTGGAAGTATAACTTTTGGAGAAACTATTTGCAAAGTTTAATCCTTGGGGTTTTCCAAGGTATTAGCAAATCATCATTTACAATTTAGAGTCGAGAAGATATTTCACTGATATAGTTTTATGTTCATATATGACTTTTGTACATTCTTTTGATCACCAAGAGAAGGAATATTCTTGTACGTCAAAGTCATGCACCCAAAGTGGGTTGTCGAAATATGTTTAAAGTATACGAGAAGCAAAGGATAGATTGACCAATCACAATACCTCTTGCTTGAAATAGGAATAAATAACACATATAAATGAAAGTTCATGACAAATTTTTATGATGATATGGGAAACCATCTCCTAAGGTGAAAATCATCCTACATTTTGACATTATGAAAGTGAACATAAATAAATAGATCTTTAGAGTAGTCTCCAAAATTCAACAATTTCTACCAAGAATCATTCAAGTGTTGCGATTAATTCAAAGATGATTCCATTGGTCATGTTATTGATTACCTAGGAGTAATCAAAGCTCAAGTACTTGAAAAATAATTTTTTTTATAACAGTGGGAAAATAAAACTTCTTCAAGTTAGCTAGACAATAACTAGTTCCCAAGAAAGCCCAAATCATTCATAGTGATACTCAAGTCAAAATATTGATACAACCTAAAGGTATATCAACTTTGAAGAGATTCAATGCTTTGGCATCTGAAAATCATTAATAGATGCTTAGTTGAACTAGTAGGTATGGAAAGAGGATATAACACCTTACCCTTAGCTCTCTAAATTGGTGGCAACATGGATTAGAGAAATGAACATTAGAAATTATCAACAAAGCATTCAAAAAACACAGAAATAAGGCCAAACATAGGATGTGAATAAGCCCATAGTCATGGGTTGATGTGGCCACACACTTCCAATCTATATCTTCCTACATTTGAGATGTCAAAGTAACTTCCAAGTGCAAGAAATCCAAATCTTTGAAGCTTGGCCACCAATTAGAACAATGTATTTTTGTGGATCGGAGAAAATATTCATTCGTATGAGATAGTGGAATGATAACTCCCTTCGAGAACTTTTCTTTGATTGCTAGAAAAGAAAGCTCAGCATCCATAGAAAGGCATCATCAAGCTATGCCTTTCTTGGTAAAGTACATAATGTTAATGTACTTAAACCACTCGAAGAAAGGAAAAGATGAAGAAAATTTTTGTTCTAAAATTGACACAAGAAGCGAAGCCTAAAAAGATTCACAAAGTGAACGTTATGAATCAAGTTTAGGTTAAAGGATAAAGTTGCTTTCAACCAAGGTTAGATAGGCTAGGTTAAGCACCAACTTCATATTGTAACTCGATGAAGTTAATCTCGTCACTCAAAGTAATGCATGAGAATTGCATTCCAAGAAAGGAAGTATTAAGAGATACTTAGTCTAAGTCGAAGCATTAGTCCTTTGAGTAAGAATTTTGTCCATAGAAGCTCAGTGGCTCAACACAATGATGTTTTGATATCGTGCTAGTATCTTGTGGTTGGAGGATGTTTTAGTTTTACCCCAAGAAATCTTTATGAGAATTTATTTTAATTTTCTAAAATGATAGATTAAATTCTTAACTACCTTGTTCTTTTGAAAATTGAAAGTCTTGAGTCATACAAAGTTGACTCCATGCCTCTACTTCTTCTTAGAAGTACCCAATAAATTGTATTCCAATAAATCAAAATTTATAATGGGTTTTGGAAAGATATGAGGGCTATGAAAGTTGCTCTCAATGTGGGCAATCTGAAGATCTCAAACATCTTCTCTTTCAACCAAAAATTGCCAAAATATCTTGGAAATGCATCCAAATGTGCTACTCCCAAGTTCATCCTCAATGGTGGGTTGTCATGGTGTTCTCCTTGATGAATGTACCACGCTTGACATCCCTATCTAGCAATTATAGAGAAGTGAAGCTCTCTCTTCTTGTCCATTTGCTATGAGAAACCAGATATTTCAGCATTTGATATCAAATAATTTTCCTTTTACATAGTGATCTTCTAAAAAGAAGAAAATCTATTTTTGTAAAAGTGGTGGAACAGATTGCAAATTGCAATGCGCATTGCGCATATTGACATATTCCCTTGTCAAAGTAACGGCAATACTTCACAGTCAAGGGCCCAAATAAAATAACGCACGTGCTGCGTTGAATTCAAAGTTTGCACGTGCTTTGTGCACCATTTCATGGAATTTTAAGAGAATCTTGAGATCTCTTAGGAAGTCGATTAACTAAAGAGTAAAATTTCTCTTCACGAATTTCCCAACATCACTTATCATTACACGAACTTAACTTTTCAAGTTTGACAAATTGTCTCCTCCTTGCAGATCATGCACGTCGCAATATGGCATTTTCGTTATCATGCTGCTTCTTCGCAGAGAACTGCAGCCGGCCTTCCTCCAGCTGCAATGATGTATGCCGTAGGTTGACTGAGTTGGTCTCCATTGACCCATATCGTCAATCGTCCTTCTGATACGGAGGCAGCAAATGCTTTTTGCATTATTGCACACAGTGAAGCGCCATAGAATACGCTAACATTCTAGGGATTATTTCATTCCAGCAGTCCTAAAGGACTCTAGGATCTATAGAGCAAGCAAACGTTCTCTTCAGCTTGGATTGAAGCTCGTGTTTAATATCATCTATCGCTCAACAGAGTTCCGATCCACTAGGAATGGAAACAAACAATGTGGGAACGTCAAATATATCGTCGAAAGGAGCGATAATATTCAATTTACAAGATGTTACTGTACACGACAGCAATGAAGCTGATCTTCACGTGCGCATGATCTTACTAAAGCATAGACGATCTTCCTTAATTCCAAGGCGTGCTAAAATTAAGGTATATCTTCAGATTTTGTAGAGCTTGCGTGCATGTGCTAATAGTGTCCCTTCATTTTCTGTGAAGACTCAACGTGAAACAAGACATATGATTCTCAGCCGTTAAGAGAAATAGACTGGGTTACGATCAATGATATATATTGCTCTGTTTAGGCTATGTATTTTTTTTTCTTTCCAATAGAATTCCCTTGTTTTTTTGGGGAAAACGAAAAACTAGTGTGCAGAACATGGAGGCTCTTGCATATAGCAGCATTGAGAGCCTTCTTGGTTCTCGTATATGCAATCTCTGCCTTGCGCGCAAGATATGGTGCATATACATCTGCAAGAGAAGCACAGGGGCACGTAGGAATTGTACATATCTCAAAAATAAGATTTTGTAGCTTTACTGGAGCCTGCGCTGACAAGCGTTCCATGGTAGGAGAACCTGGCCGTGTCAGAATGTGGAACCCTCCAAACGAAGTGCGCATAATCTGTAGGAGAGCGATGCATCTTCGATCTCACGCTGATCAGGCGGGGAAGAAGGTGCAATCACGAAAGCAACCTGGCCCGATGATACCATGTAGAAAAACAGAAGTGCGCAGGTACAGAGACATTAGACGGAGACGCCAGTACGTTGG
>CM035423.1:138714247-138764247 GCA_020310875.1 Ceratopteris richardii | reverse complement strand
AGTGAAGTCTTTAGTAACTATAACTGAGTGACTCTTTAGATCGTATAGTTTGTACGCCTTGTGATGGTCATTATAACCTATGAAAGTGTATTTCTTAGGAATATTATCAGCATGGCCTTCCACATAGGCATCAATACCAAAGACTTTGAAATAGCTTAAACTCTGTTTCTTTTGAAAGTAGGCCTTGGATGGAGTTTGGTTCTTCAAGATGCCCTCTATTAAAAATATGTATTGCTATATGGACAACATCATCCAAGAACTTTTATGGAAGTTGCTTCTTTGCTAAGTAAGAGGTGTGTCCAAATTTGAAATTCCATAAGCTAAAGCTTGAATCCTTGGCCATGAGACTTCAAATCTTATAGAGACTTTTGTCTTCGAATCCTTGAGCTATGAATTCTTTAGATGCTCGATGGATGACTTGAGCTTTGTCATTATCGAATTGCATTGTCATGTTGCACTTAGTAATAGGCCTTCATTGAGAGAAGGTTCTTACAAAGGCTTGGTACATAAATAACACCTTTAAGTGACTAAGTCTCACCGTATGAGTGTATCATGTGAACTTTGCCTCTTCCTTGGATCTCCACACACTTGTTATCTTCAAGGTAAACTTGGCCTTTGTGCTCCTGAAACTTATGAAAGTCTTCTTTGTCATTGCACATGTGTGATGAAGCCCCACAATGGAAAATCCATTCTTTGTTAAGAGTGGATGTGACAAGTGCCTTGTGTTGAGTTGTAAGAAAAAGTTCTTCATTTATCTAGTGAGTTTGATGTTTTATCTTTGGAGTAGACTTGGACTCGTCCTTGTTTTTCTTGTTGAATCAATACTTTTCTATGTGTCCATGCTTGCCACAAAAGTTATAAGTAAACTTGTTCTTTCCCTTTTTTTTTTTTGAGAATTTTGGGTTCCTTTTTTACCTTTAGTCTTGTTGAAAGTAGCTTTGGCCTTCGTAGTTGTTTCTTATGTAGAGTAGTTTTGTGACTTTTGTCTACAGTCATGCAGAAACAAAAGTATTCTTACTTCTTCCCAAGTGAGTTCTTGACCTTTATTCTAAAGAATGGTCACAAATATTTCATAGGACCTAAGAAGCTTGTTAAGCAGTTTGATGACCATGTCTTGACTTGAGATCTTTTGTCAAAAAAGTCTTAACTTTCTTTGATAATCTTCAAACTATGCTATCACCTTAGGGATGATCTTTTGAGGAAGAATAGAGAGATTGTGGAAATCGGCCTTTAAGGCATAAATTTTTGAACGATTTTTACTTTTATATAGATTAGCTAGTGTGTACCAAACTTCTTTAAAATTGTTAGAGGCAATGACATTATCCTTTTTCAATTCATCACATGCTATAAGAATTTGACCTAATGCTCTTTTCTCCTTGAAATTCCAAATATTCCAAGAGTAAATCTTTGACGTTATTAGGTTCAAGTTCTTACCCATTCATAGCTTCATGAAGAAGATTCATATACAAGTATGCACGCATGATATCTTTGCATAAAGTCCAATTTCGGCTATCTAAGCATTCTTCTTCAGGCACAAATATGGGCATGAAGGGAGATAAATAACCTAATATGTATTATGGATGACGGACTTGGTTTTTTCTTTCACATTAGAAAGCAAGGGGGCTTAGAGTAGCCCTTGAAAAAAAATGGAAACCCTTGGGGAGGGGTGAGAGAGGGGATTATTGTAGCCCTAAAATTATTACGACCTTGGAGGAAGGGGAGGCTTAGAATAGCCCGAAATTGCACGAAGAAGCACACCCTTTGGGGGATTAGAATAGCCTCTCGAGATAGACACAAAGTTATCCTCTTATTCTTGAGTTACAAATTGAAGGGGCACTTAGTGCTCGATAGTGTGCCAAGTGATGGGGAAAATGAGGATTGGGTCCTTTGAGAAAATATGAAAGGTTATAAAATATTCCCTTATTGAGGATTAGAATGTTTGGAAAAGAGTGCGACTAGGTATGCTTAAATTTTGGTCAATATATAACATCTTAGATAGAAGAATCGGTTGGGTTACTTAGGGTCAAACATTGATCATAAATGAGGGTGATTACTCGATTACAAGGTAATGCCTGAGATGCAAGTGATAGTCTCGTAGGTGAGGACACAATGTCAGTACTTAATCCCAATGGAGAAGAAAAAGTATTATTATGGAGAGAGAGTAGGCCAAGATATAAACACATTAGGTACAGAGTATAAATTTTCATAGAAGCATAATAGTTGACATAATCATAATGGTATAGAAGCATTTGTAGTATCGCCACCATCTTCTTTTGATCTACATGAACATTTGATTAGTTGGTAAAAGTGTCAATATTTAACGTATTATGTTTAGGTGGTGTAGCTAGAGGTGATCCTTTTGTATTGACATCAATAGGAAATCTCTTTTATACATTTATCTAAACCTATAGGGTTAAACATTGAGATATCTCTATAACCATTCACCTAGGTGGAGTGATCTTCAAACTTGATAAAGTGAGAAAATGAGATGTAGAGTACTCTCTAAGTTGATCATAATCATGACATGAAATCATAGAAGATTACGTTAATATGAAAAAAGTTGATTGAAGATATAATATATAAAGAATAGATTAGGAAGTGTATCCATCTATATATATATCTATACTAATCTATAAGTGCATAGTTTCATGCATTAAACATGATTGTAAACCTTCACTTGCATGAAGATTATCATTGAAATCTATTTTTCGTGACTTTTTGATACGTTTCTAACTTTATGTTCATTATTGTGCTTATATATATTATTACTCTTTTCACTTTCAACCATAGATTATACTTTGATATCATCTTGTATTAGGATATCATCTTCTTCAAACATTATTCTCTTCCTTGATTTTTCTATATAACATATAAAAATTTAGAATCAGTTGTTTGGAATATACATTAATTGTCCATAATTCTTTGGAAGTGCAAATGTGTCTCAATTACCTCAGCAATTTTGTGGAATTAATTTTCATAGCTCCATTTGCAATATTCTTTACATTCACGAATTATGAACAAACTTTATGATCTTTATTCCTTTTAGATCAAGTAAAAATATATGAAAACATCAAAGTTTAATTTTTATAATATTTATAAGTAATCTGTAATATTCCATACTACAAAACTTTTCATTTGTATCTCTTGTACTTGCTCTAACCATTTGCATAAAGCTTATTATCACACTACTATGGAATTGATTTTATTATTTATCAATTTATTTGATTCAAGGATATTTATCATAAGATGAAAAGGATTACCATTTTCAGTCCAATCATTAAAACTTCTCATTCCTTGAGAAATAGTCATTTTGGACACAACACTTTTTTTTTTTTTTTTTTTTTTTTTTTGCTTTTAATCATGATAATGTTAAAAACTCAAGGGGAGAGGCAACATTTTTTGGAAGAGGCAAGTATCTGATCTTTTATTCTCTTTTTTTTTTGGGGGTTTTCCATTTAGATTTTTCTTCTCATATCAATGGATTTATTTTCTCATGCATTCAATAATAACAAATGAATTTATAGGGCTATATAGTGATTTGATGTTTTCTATAAAGTGTTATGCATTTTATATTGTTCTACGATTTCATACGGTCTCTAATAAATTAGGAATTTCTAGAGATATTACAATTATTCAGAAAATAACATTCTAAAAGAAACCTTGACTTTTTAATTTTTTTGAAATGAGGTTATCAAAAATTTTAAGGGTTTCTTTAGAATTTTATATTGTTGTGATCATTTCTTACGGTTTTAATGATGTTAATAAGGTTTCTAGAATTTGATTATGGTTTAAAATTAAAAAAAAGAGTTTCTCCACTCATTTTTAGGGTATATTATTTCGGGCTTCTCTATATTGGTTAACAAGTAAGAAGCTTTTAAGGTTTTTTAGGATATTTTTAGGTTTTCAGGTGCTTAAAGAGTTTTTTTAGGCGTTCTAAGTGCTTTTTAAGTTCGTTCTATGCTTTTAGGATTTTTAATGTTTTTGGTACCTTTTATGATTATCCCAAATTTTTAGTCTTTTTAAGATATTATTAGATTTATTAGGTTTCTTAGGAGTTCCTATGGTCTTTAGGATTTTTAAGGATTGTTTTGGCTTTCTATAAAAGTTCTAACATTTTTATAAGGTTTTTCAATATGTTTTAGGCTTCTTTAGTGTTTCTCAAGTTCTCTATGACTTTTAACTTTATTAAATCTTTTATAAGCATTTGGACGCTAAGATTTTCTATGACTTTTAAAGATATACAATAAATTGTACTTTTAAGATTCTATTAGGGTTTTTGCAAATTTCTATAAGGATTTTCATATTTTAATTTTCTTCAAAAGTTTCTAAATGACTCCCTTAATTTTTTAAAGATCTTTTAAAAATCTTTATGATACTTGTAGGTTGTTCAATGTTCATACAGATCCTTAAATATTTTTTAGGATAACAAAAGAAAGCAATAAATATGTGCATGTGTGCATATGCATGCATCTATCTATGGAAATTTGTCTATATGCATATATATGTATATCTTATACATATACATACATAGAAAAATATATATATATGTATATAGATAAGAGAAGCTACACAAAACTTCATATATATCTAACAAAAAATATGGATAAAACAAAACTAACATTCACACACACACAAACATATATGTGTGTGTCGGTGTGTGTGTGTGTGTGTGTTTGTGTATGTGTATGTATGTATGTACGTACGTATGTATGTACGTACGTATGTACGTACGTATGTATGTACGTACATATGTATGTAAGTACGTATGTATGTATGTATGTATGTACATATGTACGCATGTGCGCATGTGCGCATGTACGTATGTATGCATGTATGCATGTACGCATGTACGCATGTACGTATGTATGTATGTATGTATGTATGTATGTATATATACATACATACATATATATATATATATATATATATATATATATATATAACAATAATAATAAAACACACATATACACACATAATAATATCATACACACACACACACACATATATATATATATATATATATATATATATATATATATATATATATATATATATATATATATATATATATATATAGCATCTAAACTTGTGAAGCAGGCTAGTAGAGTGTGTGCTTAAGCTAGGGGCTTGCTTGTTGGAGTTGAATGGCCTTTTTCTATGAGATTTTCACACCTAATGGTCGTGGGTGCACATGAATTTTGCAAGTCTTTATATAGAAATCTACATTCACATGAGACTTGAGTTGAGCCTTTATACTCTATTTTGGCTAAGGAGAGATTCCCAATAGGTTTTATCTTTGACATCCATGGGATAGTCTTCATTTTGAGCATGATCACATACCGAATTGTTCTTCTCCTATCATCTTTGGATCTTTCTTAATCAACACCATTATAGGCTTGAGCGTACATATCATCAAATGGATAGAATGTGTCTTCAGTCTTCAATAGGTTGAGGTACTTAGAACCCTTTTTTCTTTTCAAAAGATGAGGAAGTCTTGGACTCTGCATAAATTGAGATAAGACATCTATAACATGTGTTATGTTTTGTCTTATAAGAGTGTCATAGATATAGTTTTGTATAAAAAATCTTGGATTTGATAAAAATAGTCTAAGATCCCTTAATTAGAGATCTTTAACTCAGTACCAAAGTTGCCCTTTATAACCTTGATGTTAGTTTCATTGTATCTAATCTTTATGTCATCGATATACATGCACATGAACACACAGTATAATGATGGACTTGGATGTTTTTTTATTATATCCAAGTTTTGCCAAATAATCTAGTACTCTTTGGTTCCAAGTCCTTCAGTCTTTCTTAAGACCATAAAGAGACTTTTAAGACCCATATATATGATTAGAAAATCTCTAATTAGCCTTGGTGTTGCTTGATGATCACTATTTCTTCAAGGTCTTAATTAAGGAAATCATTACTCATGTCCAATTGATAGATTTTTTTTTTCATTTAGCAGTTGAAAACACAATTTGAAAACACAATATAAGTTTTGATAGATTTCATGTTATTTATGAGTTTGAAGGCTTCTGCAAAATCAATGCCATAGGTTTGAAAAAGAATTTGGAAACTGATTTGGGTTTAAACTTAGAGATGCTTTCATCTACATACCTATTTACCATATAAACCCATTTGTCTCCTTTTATCTTATCATCTTTTGTTTTAGGTATCAAAGTCCCATTCTAGGTTGCATTTGTTGGACCAAATCTCCGAATATCTTATAATGAAAAATTGGATACCTTGTCTGATCGAAAGTTTTTTGATTGAAGTGCTTTTAAATTGAAACTCATTCCAATTGAATCTTCTTTCAATCAAGAAGCATTTTGATAGAAAATATGAATGTGTGGAAAATTTGTATGTCAACACTTTTGATCTAAAGTGGTCAGCCTTTTGATTGAAAGTGTGATCTAGAAATTAGGAGTCCTAGCAATGATCATTTAAGCTAAGCATTTAGGTATATAATTTGTTTAGTTTTGTATTTCTTATTTTTAATGTTATTGTATCATAGATATGTTATGATTAGCATTTATGTCTCTTATAGATGTGTGATTCATGTTTTTGTAACTTTTATTAATGTTTTCTATAATAAGTATACATGTTATGAGTTGTAAAGGTGTTTGCTACTTATATACTTATATACTTAGGGATATAGAATTTAGATCTATTGAGATTGTTTGAATTTTCTCCTCGGTTCTTACTCTCTTTGTAGCATAGAGAGTATATAGGAGCTATTATAATTGTTTGATTCTTTGAATCTTACTTTCATGATAGCTACATAGATTCATCCCATTATAGTTAGATAGGTTCATCTCATGATAATCATACATAATACATGGAGTGTATAGGAACTATTGTGATTGTCTTATTTATTGACTCTTAGTTTTACAATAGTTACATAGATTCACTTGACAAGCATTATAGTATAGGAAGTGTATAGGAACTATTGTGATTATTTGATTCTTTGACTTCTACTTTCACAATAGTTATATGGATATATTTGAAGATGATCATATATAAATAAATTTAATTATCCATCTATTTATCTATCTATTTTATCATCTATTAATTTATCCATCTATTAATCTATATATCTATCTATCCATCCACTTATCTATCTATCTATCTTCTTATCTATCTATCTGAATATTTACCTATCTCCATTTATTCATTTGTTTATCAATCCATTTATCCATCCATTCATTCATTTATCAATTTATCAATCTATAACATTTTTCATATATCTATCTATAAATTTATTCATCCATTTATCTATTTATCCATCCATTTATTGATCCATCTATGTACATATCTATCCATCAATTTGTTCATCTTATATCAATTTATTCATTTATTTATTTATCTATCTATCTATCTATCTATCTATCTATCTATCTATCTATCTATCTATCTATCTATCTATCTATCTATCTATCTATCTATCTATCTATCTATCTATCTATGTATCTATGTATCTATCTATCTATCTATCTATCTATCTATCTATCTATCTATCTATCTATCTATCTATCTATCTATCTATCTATCTATCTATCTATCTATGTGTCTATCTTTATATCTATCTGTCTATCTAGCCATTTATTTATCCATCAAATTATTCATATATTTATCTATCCATCTATCAATATGTGCATCTACTTATCCATCTATCTGCCTACCTACCTAGCTACCTACCTATCTATTTATGTATTTATCATTCTAACTATCTATTCTATCTATTCATCAATGACTTTATTTCTCTACCTATTTATTCATGTATATAATTATCTATTTGTATATGATAGTTTGATTTTTTTGTTTTTTACTTTTGTGAAAATGTTTAAAAGGTCAATAATATTTAGATTTCTTAGATTATGTGCTTATTTATTTTTTGCACATATGACAAAAAGAATGAACAACCACAAGAAATTAATTAGAAGAATTAATTTGTTTTTATTTTTATATGAAATGAGAGAGGACCGGATCATGCTATCATTGGAATTTCCAAAGCATGAAGATTTCATTGATTAGATTTATAGAACCTCATACATTAACACTCAAAATAAATTTGGAAGTGTCATGTGGATTAGAAGTGCTACATGATCACATGAACAAGAAGCTCATTAGAGTTATTGGACATATAGTCAAAGTAGGTGAAATAGAATTGATATAAAGTTTTTATAATACATCCTTTTGTTTACTTTGTATTTATTATCTATTACAAGAATCATGTTATCAATCTCTTCCATATCAAAACCATCATTAATAAGTTTTTTATCTAATTCATGACAATCATTTCATAAATCTTGATGAGTTTGAAATAGTCTAAATCTTCATGAGTTTGAAATAGACCCTTTGTATGCTATAATATAATACAATAATTATGTCATCAATATCTTTGAAATCAAAGCCATCATTGTTAAAGTTTATATATAACTCACTAAATTATTGACACATGATGCATGTAAACGATTTCATTTTTTTAAATTAAGGAAATTCTATGCAATGCAATTTGGTTCACAATTTCCCTTTGAAGTTGTTAGTGAAAGCAATCTCATAACTCTATATTGCAACTCTACTATTTCACTTCCATACTCTTTCCACCATATAGGAGGTGGATTTTTTTTTAATATCTTCAATGTGCCATGTGTTGGTATATTTAGGTAGTCATATGTGTGAACACTCTAGGACCGTCGGGGCACTTTTTTTCCCTCTTTAAGAGGTTTTTTTCCCCGGCTTGTATATACGCCTATTGCCCTAATGGGCTACTTATCTTTGTACATTCTCTAGTAATGCATTCATTATTGTGTGTTGTGCTCCAAGTTTCGTCTCCTTCCTTGTGTTGTTCAAGTGATTCCGCAGACGTCTATCTCCAACAATTGGTATTAGAGCAGGTCATCGCTTCATCTAGGGCACCATCGACACTCCTCCATTTCCAGTCTAAGAATCGCACGAATTTTGGTGAGCACGCTATTTTGTCTTTTTGTGCCAAAAGTATATACCAATTTTTGTTTGCCTGTATAAGCATCTCGAACTCTGCTACAGGTCTAGCCGAATTCGTCTGGGCAGTTCTGTTCAACTTTTTGAGATACAATCAATTTTCTACATCAAGTTATGCCATTATTCCTCACATTCACTCTTGCAGAATAGCTAAGGATGCTTGGGATACACTTACCACATTGTACCAAGCTAGGAATGAGGCTCGTGTTGCTTACCTCTAAAAACAGTTGGAGAGTGAGCATATGAATGAAGGTGATCCTATGGGCAATTTTTTAACAAAGATCAAAGACTTGAAGGAACAATTGATTTCTGATGATAAGGTTAAACCAGATAGCTCACTTGTGCAGACCGTTCTAAATGGTCTTCCTAATTCATATCAGAGTTTTGCTTCTACTCTTCGGTTAATATTGAAAGGCAATCCAAATGCCTTGTCATTTGAGGAGTTAGTCTCTGTTCAGTTGCACGACGATCAGTCCAGGCAGAACAAGTCCATTATGCGTGTTGTAGATCAAGCTTTCTTAGCTAGTCAGAAGGGCAAAGAAACATGGAGCTCTTCAATTAGTAAGCAAAAATATGCAAATGCTATACATTCGAGAAGGAAGATAAAGATGAGAAGAAATCAAAAAAGAAGAAATTGTTTTGCAAGTACTGTAAAGAGAATGATCATATCATAAAGAACTGTCCAAAATTGGCGGCTAAAGAGGCAAAGAAGAAAGAGACTGGAATGGTTGTTGTAGAGGCCTCTACACCAAAAACAGAGTCTGTTAATCTTATGCAAGAAGAAGAATGGGTGTTTATTATTGTCTTCAGTTTTGATCCATCTTTTTATGAGTAGTGCATGTCTGCAGTAGACTCAGATGTTTGGTATTTTTATAGTGGGGCGACCAAACATATTACCTTGCAACATAGTTTCTTCTCTTTACTCGAGCTTGCCCCTACAAGGAATACTATTACATGCACTAACAACTCCTCTTATCCTGTTATAGGAGTTGATAAGATCATTTTGACTACTCCTGATGGTCGTTCTTTCACTTTGTCAGATGCTTTATGTGTGAGGGATCAAGAAGAACTCGTTATTAGTTTTTGCAATAGCCAAGATTTGCTTTTGAAATTTGTTGATGACAGGTGTACAGTTCATGATCTCTCAGGTGGCGATGTGATTATTGCTTCTGGCATTGTATGTCGTTGGCTGTATAAACTCATCGACTTTGAAAGATCTTTGAATGATTCGGCATGTGCACTATATGATTCTCAGGTTATGTGAGATGCAAAGCTTTGGCATGCACGCTTTGGTCATCTGAATTTTGCTAGTTTGCTACACTTGTAGAAATTTGAAATGGTGTCCTCTTTGCCCAAACTTGAGGCACCTGGAAAACATGTTTATGAAGGCTGTATTTTGGGCAAAATGAAGCATTCCTCATTTCCAAAAGATGGTTCAATTCGAGCTACTCAGAAATTGCATCTTGTACATAGTGATGTATGTGGTGCTATGCAGACACCTTCTTTTGGAAATTATCTTTACTTCGTGACTTTCATTGATGATTTTTCCAGGCATGCATGGGTATATCCATTGAAGGCAAAGTCCGAAGTGCTCATGTGCTTCAAACAATTTTTGGTTTTAGCTGAAAATCTATCAGCATGTAAAATGGGCACCCTCCATTCATATCAAGGGGGGGAATATATATCTTCTGATTTTAATGCATTTTTGGCTAAACATGGGATAAAACACTAGTGTACAGTGCCGTATACACCTCAATAGAATGGAGTTTCTGAACGAAAGAACAGGTCACTCATGGAGATGGAGAGATGTATGGTCAAGAGCAAGACTTTACCACGTAGTTTCTGGCTTGAGGTTGTCATGTGTGCAGCATATGTACTATTAATAGGTGTCCCACTAAAGCGTTGTAGTCTATCACTCCATATGAGGCTTGGCATGATCGCAAGCCATCTGTTGCTCATCTACGTGTTTTTGGTTGTTTGGCATATGCATTAGTGCCTGAACAACATCGTAGAAAATTGAATGATAAAGCAATAAAATGTATTTTTGTTGGGTAAAGTTCTAAAAGTAAAGGTTATCGTCTGTATCATCCACAGACTAAACGCATTCTGGTTAGCCGTGATGTTTCTTGGAGACATTTGTTAGCTCCAAAGACATGTATGATACTTTGCTTCCTCTTTTTACAGGTGGACAGTTTTTAGCCTTTGTAGGTTTCATGTGATGATGCAGATCATTCCATTTTTTATGCACATTTACATGATGCACTAGTTGATAAGAGAGCTGATATTAAGTAGGCAAAAACTATGCCAAAATGGCTCGTGCAGACTTTGCGTGACAACAAATTAGATGCACCTCTGTCATATTGTACTCGTTCAGGCTCTCATAGTGCCTCTTTTGCATCAGATTGCTATGTTATGGCTACATCTAGTCTTTGTGATGAGAATGAGCCTGTTTCGTTTGACGAAGCACAAAATTCAGAAAATTGGATGGCTGCTATGCAATCTGAATATGATGCTCTAATGAAGAATGGTACTTGGTCTTTATGTGACTTGCCTCCTGGCAAGAAGGCCATTGGGACTAAGTGGGTATACAAGTTGAAGCATAAGCCTGATGGTACAATTGATAGGTATAAGGCTAGACTTGTTGCAAAGGGTTATGCACAAGAAAGAGGCATTGATTTTTATGAGACCTTGCACATACTTGCCGAATGACTACAAATCGTAGCATCTGTGCACTTGTAGCCCATCATGGTTGGAATGTACATCAGTTGGACATTAAAACAACATTTCTGAATGGTGACTTGCATGAAGAAGTGTATGTTTTTCAGCCTTGTGGCTTTGTGCAAAAAGGGAGTGAAAACTAGGTGTGCAGATTAAAGTAGACATTATATGGTTTAAATCAAGCACCGCATGCTTGGGATGAGAAGATACATGCCTATCTGATTGCACATGGTTTTGAGAACACTCCAACTAAAAGCACCTTATATCTTAAGCGTGATAATGATGTGCTTCTGATCATTGTTGTCTATGTTGACGACATGCTCCTCACTAGTCCTATTGAGAAGCATATTGCAGATTTTAAGGCTGATTTGCATGCCTCATTTGAGATGTCTGATTTGGGGCATTTGCATCACTACTTGGGCATTTAGTTTATGCAAGTTGATGGTGGAATGGCTTTGTGTCAAAGGAAATATATTGACATATTATTACAGCGTATATGTACATGTGTACATGTGTACATGTGGTACATGTGTACATTTGTTCATGTGTACATTTGTTCATGTGTACATATGTACATGTGTACATGTGTACATGTGTACATGTGTACATATGTACATGTGTACATGTGTACATATGCACATGTGTACACATGTACATATGTACACATGAACAAATGTACACATGAACACGTGTACATATGTACACATGAACAAATGTACACATGTACATATGTACACATGTACATATGTACACATGTACATATGTACACATGTACACATGTACATATGTACATGTGTACATGTGTACATATGTACATGTGTACATGTGCATATGTATGTATATGCATGCATGCTTGTATATACATGCATATGTGTATGTTTGTGTGTATGTTTGTGTGTATGTTTGAACATATGTATGTTTTACATGTGCATATGTAATTATATACATGTACCCGTGTATACATGTCTTAAAGATATAGAAAAGAGGGGAAAAATGTAGAGCTTTATGGGTAGAAGTGCAAGAAACTAACAATTATGACCACCACATGCTAGAGAGATGACTCTTCTCTCAACTTTATTCCTATATATATAGCTCCTCGAATCAATGAGGACCATGAATATAACTAGAGTCCACAAGACCATGTGCAATCTCCTCCACTTCTTTCATAACTTTCATTAAAGTCTACTAGTGGTTGGAGTGATGTTGACCACTCCTTTAGTACCTTCCACTAGAGTCCACTAGTGGTTGGTGTACTCACGACTCGAGTTAAGTCTCGCTAGACCCAAGTTAACTCATCTTAACTTGAGTTAGAAGGTTGTAGAGCTCCTTGGGCAAAACTCTCTCCCTTGCTCCCCATGGGATTGAACCCAAGACCTCCTCCTTCTCAAGCTTGAGACTTAACCACTAACCTAAGTGGTTTACTTGTTTAAGAGAGCACATGAACTCATACTTAAGTCTACTCTCAAGATCTTTAGCCATACATGAGTGACCAAATGGTGTCCGATTTTAGATCTGAATCGGCGAGACCCTTGGATCATAGAGTTACTTTATTACATTCGTCCCTCCTTGGGAAAGATTTTCTTCCTCGAAAATAAGGCTATATATAGTAACCGTAGGCAATCGTCGAGCCTCATGTTCTTAGACCGGAAGAACATGGTCATATTCTAAAACCTAGAAGAACATGTATCATTTGTTGCTGGGATCCCTACTCAAATGATTAAAAACACCATCCACCTTTGTTCTTTGAGAAACTAGTCAAAGTGCAAAGTAGTGAATGAATTATAAGGGTGGATATAAAAATATCCCTAGCCACTTCATTGTTTCTCGATGTGCGAGCTAGGCACAAACATATGAAATGGATGGATTCCAATTACTAGTCCATTTGTGGGCATAATTGGTTTAGGGACTTAGTAACTAAGGTGGGATTCTTATCCTAATAAAGACTTTGAGAACTCTTGATTCATTTGAATTTGATTTGGAAAACTTGAAGTTTGATTGGTCCAAATATCTAACTTCGATATTTGTACAATGGTTAACTCCCAACCAACAGTTACTTGATTTCTTCACTGGACTTGAGGACTACTTTGTCCTAATGGGCTTGAAAATCCTATGTAAATTATAGGAGAAAGTTTTTCATTTACATTGGTTCAACCTCACTATTTCTTGGCCAAGTCAAATTCTAAATGAAAACCATCCAACTTAGGATACTTTTCTCAAAGACTTTGTCTTTTAGTTCTTGGGAATTCTCAATCTTATGAGCAATTCCTAACTTCTTATTCTAGAGTGTACGAGACTCTAGATACTAGAATCTAGAAAGGCATTAGAGTTATGCTAGAGAACTAGAAGCAAACTCAAAAGAACAAGTCAATCTAGGACTTGCCATCTTTTGAAGATTGAATAAGTTCTTACAGAGAACATCTATGTAGGATGTTTAATTTAGTTATCTAGTTCAAACTTCTAAGATATAAACTTTGCTATGAGTCAAATACTTGATGACCCAAGACTTTAACTTCTTAACGATCTATTTCAGCAAGGTATTGAAGCATTTATTTTTCTTTTATATTTAAGAGAAATAGATTGGATTCTCAAAAAGATTCATAATGTGAATCTAAAACATCATCCAATCCACAAGATACTAGTGTGGTATCCAATATCAGTGTGTCGACCCATTGAGGTTCTCTTGATGAGTTTTTTACTTAGATAATGCTTCACTTGAGACTAAGTTCATCAATCTTTATGATTGTTTACTAGGAATGTAATTCTTGAGCATTTCTTTGAGTCAAAAGATTCAAATTACCAAGTAACACTAGGAACTTGATGGTTGACTTAGTCAATCTGATTCTTAGTTGAAAAGGATCTTTTCAATGTCAAAGTCCTACGTCTTCAGAAGTTTATGAAATATTTCTGAATCAACAACACCTTATCTTGAAGTGTTTCATGATTCAAATAAGAACAAGTATTTTTCTTATTTGAAAAAGAAGACCTTGGAAGTTATTATTGCTTCTTATCTTCATACATACTTGATCTTGAAGTATCTTGAGATCTTTGTATTGTCATCCTTGAATTTAAACTTGTTCTTTGAAGTTTGGATTTTCTTGAGAATCAGATCTGACTTCAACATTTATTATGACACTAAAAGATAATATCATCTCATGGTCCGATGTGTTGATATATTTAGGTAGTGATGTGTGTGATCACACTAGGACAGCAGGGACACTTTTTTTCCCTCTTTGGGAGGTTTTTTCCCCCGGGCTTGTATATATGCCTATTGCCCTAATGGGCTACTTATCTTTGTACATTCTCTAGTAATACATTTCAGTATTGTGTGTTGTGCTCCAAGCTTCTTCTTCATCCTTGTGCTTTTCACGTCTTTCGAAGACGTCTAACTCCAATAATTGGTATCAGATTCAGGTCGTCGCTTCATCTAGGGCGCACTCGACACTCCTTCATTTACATTCGTCCCTCCTTGGGAAAGATTTTCTTCCTCGAAAATAAGGCTATATATAGTAACCGTAGGCAATCGTCGAGCCTCATGTTCTTAGACCGGAAGAACATGGTCATATTCTAAAACCTAGAAGAACATGTATCATTTGTTGTTGGGATCCCTACTCAAATGATTAAAAACACCATCCACCTTTGTTCTTTGAGAAACTAGTCAAAGTGCAAAGTAGTGAATGAATTATAAGGGTGGATATAAAAATATCCCTAGCCACTTCATTGTTTCTCGATGTGCGAGCTAGGCACAAACATATGAAATGGATGGATTCCAATTACTAGTCCATTTGTGGGCATAATTGGTTTAGGGACTTAGTAACTAAGGTGGGATTCTTATCCTAATAAAGACTTTGAGAACTCTTGATTCATTTGAATTTGATTTGGAAAACTTGAAGTTTGATTGGTCCAAATATCTAACTTCGATATTTGTACAATGGTTAACTCCCAACCAACAGTTACTTGATTTCTTCACTGGACTTGAGGACTACTTTGTCCTAATGGGCTTGAAAATCCTATGTAAATTATAGGAGAAAGTTTTTCATTTACATTGGTTCAACCTCACTATTTCTTGGCCAAGTCAAATTCTAAATGAAAACCATCCAACTTAGGATACTTTTCTCAAAGACTTTGTCTTTTAGTTCTTGGGAATTCTCAATCTTATGAGCAATTCCTAACTTCTTATTCTAGAGTGTACGAGACTCTAGATACTAGAATCTAGAAAGGCATTAGAGTTATGCTAGAGAACTAGAAGCAAACTCAAAAGAACAAGTCAATCTAGGACTTGCCATCTTTTGAAGATTGAATAAGTTCTTACAGAGAACATCTATGTAGGATGTTTAATTTAGTTATCTAGTTCAAACTTCTAAGATATAAACTTTGCTATGAGTCAAATACTTGATGACCCAAGACTTTAACTTCTTAACGATCTATTTCAGCAAGGTATTGAAGCATTTATTTTTCTTTTATATTTAAGAGAAATAGATTGGATTCTCAAAAAGATTCATAATGTGAATCTAAAACATCATCCAATCCACAAGATACTAGTGTGGTATCCAATATCAGTGTGTCGACCCATTGAGGTTCTCTTGATGAGTTTTTTACTTAGATAATGCTTCACTTGAGACTAAGTTCATCAATCTTTATGATTGTTTACTAGGAATGTAATTCTTGAGCATTTCTTTGAGTCAAAAGATTCAAATTACCAAGTAACACTAGGAACTTGATGGTTGACTTAGTCAATCTGATTCTTAGTTGAAAAGGATCTTTTCAATGTCAAAGTCCTACGTCTTCAGAAGTTTATGAAATATTTCTGAATCAACAACACCTTATCTTGAAGTGTTTCATGATTCAAATAAGAACAAGTATTTTTCTTATTTGAAAAAGAAGACCTTGGAAGTTATTATTGCTTCTTATCTTCATACATACTTGATCTTGAAGTATCTTGAGATCTTTGTATTGTCATCCTTGAATTTAAACTTGTTCTTTGAAGTTTGGATTTTCTTGAGAATCAGATCTGACTTCAACATTTTTTATGACACTAAAAGATAATATCATCTCATGGTCCGATGTGTTGATATATTTAGGTAGTGATGTGTGTGATCACACTAGGACAGCAGGGACACTTTTTTTCCCTCTTTGGGAGGTTTTTTCCCCCGGGCTTGTATATATGCCTATTGCCCTAATGGGCTACTTATCTTTGTACATTCTCTAGTAATACATTTCAGTATTGTGTGTTGTGCTCCAAGCTTCTTCTTCATCCTTGTGCTTTTCACGTCTTCCGAAGACGTCTAACTCCAATAATTGGTATCAGATTCAGGTCGTCGCTTCATCTAGGGCGCACTCGACACTCCTTCATTTACATTCGTCCCTCCTTGGGAAAGATTTTCTTCCTCGAAAATAAGGCTATATATAGTAACCGTAGGCAATCGTCGAGCCTCATGTTCTTAGACCGGAAGAACATGGTCATATTCTAAAACCTAGAAGAACATGTATCATTTGTTGCTGGGATCCCTACTCAAATGATTAAAAACACCATCCACCTTTGTTCTTTGAGAAACTAGTCAAAGTGCAAAGTAGTGAATGAATTATAAGGGTGGATATAAAAATATCCCTAGCCACTTCATTGTTTCTCGATGTGCGAGCTAGGCACAAACATATGAAATGGATGGATTCCAATTACTAGTCCATTTGTGGGCATAATTGGTTTAGGGACTTAGTAACTAAGGTGGGATTCTTATCCTAATAAAGACTTTGAGAACTCTTGATTCATTTGAATTTGATTTGGAAAACTTGAAGTTTGATTGGTCCAAATATCTAACTTCGATATTTGTACAATGGTTAACTCCCAACCAACAGTTACTTGATTTCTTCACTGGACTTGAGGACTACTTTGTCCTAATGGGCTTGAAAATCCTATGTAAATTATAGGAGAAAGTTTTTCATTTACATTGGTTCAACCTCACTATTTCTTGGCCAAGTCAAATTCTAAATGAAAACCATCCAACTTAGGATACTTTTCTCATAGACTTTGTCTTTTAGTTCTTGGGAATTCTCAATCTTATGAGCAATTCCTAACTTCTTATTCTAGAGTGTACGAGACTCTAGATACTAGAATCTAGAAAGGCATTAGAGTTATGCTAGAGAACTAGAAGCAAACTCAAAAGAACAAGTCAATCTAGGACTTGCCATCTTTTGAAGATTGAATAAGTTCTTACAGAGAACATCTATGTAGGATGTTTAATTTAGTTATCTAGTTCAAACTTCTAAGATATAAACTTTGCTATGAGTCAAATACTTGATGACCCAAGACTTTAACTTCTTAACGATCTATTTCAGCAAGGTATTGAAGCATTTATTTTTCTTTTATATTTAAGAGAAATAGATTGGATTCTCAAAAAGATTCATAATGTGAATCTAAAACATCATCCAATCCACAAGATACTAGTGTGGTATCCAATATCAGTGTGTCGACCCATTGAGGTTCTCTTGATGAGTTTTTTACTTAGATAATGCTTCACTTGAGACTAAGTTCATCAATCTTTATGATTGTTTACTAGGAATGTAATTCTTGAGCATTTCTTTGAGTCAAAAGATTCAAATTACCAAGTAACACTAGGAACTTGATGGTTGACTTAGTCAATCTGATTCTTAGTTGAAAAGGATCTTTTCAATGTCAAAGTCCTACGTCTTCAGAAGTTTATGAAATATTTCTGAATCAACAACACCTTATCTTGAAGTGTTTCATGATTCAAATAAGAACAAGTATTTTTCTTATTTGAAAAAGAAGACCTTGGAAGTTATTATTGCTTCTTATCTTCATACATACTTGATCTTGAAGTATCTTGAGATCTTTGTATTGTCATCCTTGAATTTAAACTTGTTCTTTGAAGTTTGGATTTTCTTGAGAATCAGATCTGACTTCAACATTTTTTATGACACTAAAAGATAATATCATCTCATGGTCCGATGTGTTGATATATTTAGGTAGTGATGTGTGTGATCACACTAGGACAGCAGGGACACTTTTTTTCCCTCTTTGGGAGGTTTTTTCCCCGGGGCTTGTATATATGCCTATTGCCCTAATGGGCTACTTATCTTTGTACATTCTCTAGTAATACATTTCAGTATTGTGTGTTGTGCTCCAAGCTTCTTCTTCATCCTTGTGCTTTTCACGTCTTCCGAAGACGTCTAACTCCAATAATTGGTATCAGATTCAGGTCGTCGCTTCATCTAGGGCGCACTCGACACTCCTTCGTTTGTAATCTCAAATTTTGCACAAAATTTGGTGAGCATACTCAGGGTGTTTCAAAGATCAAAACCGCTTCACTCTGTGGTGCCAAAATCACGATCTGAGCTCGTTTTGACCTCCGAACAAACTATCGTAGCGCCTATGCAGGCTATTTTGTCTTTTTGTGCCAAAGATATATACCAATTTTTGTTCGCCAATATAAGCGTTTCGAAGTCTGCTACACGTCTAGATGAATTCGTATGGGCAGTTTTGTTCAACTTTTTGAGATACAGTCAATTTTTTGCATCAAGGTATTTTAGTCACCCGCCATTGGTGAAAGCAGTGGTGTATTCCGTATGTTGGCTATTGAGGATAAGTTGGATGGTACCAACTACCCATTATGGGCTTATATGATGCAACATGTGTTGGTTGCAAAAGGATTGTGGAACATTGTGGAGGGTGTTGAAAAATGTCCTATCACACCTGCAACTGTTACAATTGCAGGTATTGAAGCTGATGCAGAAGGTGCCGAAGATGGTGATATTCTACATATTCTTGTTCGTGCTATTGTTTTTGCTGCACCTACTACAGAGCATATTCGATGGCAGAGACTCCCGAGCACATGCATTGATAGCTTTGTCTGTCAAATGTGCCATTATTCCTCATATTGGCTCTTGCAGAATAGCTAAGGATGCTTGGGATACACTTACCACATTGTACCAAGCTAGGAATGAGGCTCGTGTTGCTTACCTCCGAAAATAGTTGGAGAGTGAGCACATGAATGAAGTGATTCTATGGACAGTTTCCTAACAAAGATCAAAGACTTGAAGGAATAGTTGATTTCTGCTGATGAGGTTATACCAGATAACTCACTTGTGCAGACCGTTCTGATGAGGTTATACCAGATAGCTCACTTGTGCAGACCATTCTGAATGGTCTTCCTGATTCATATCAGAGTTCTGCTTCTACTCTTCGGTTGATGATGAAAGGCAATCCAAATGCCTTGTCATTTGAGGAGTTAGTCTCTGTTCTGTTGCAGGAAGATCAGTCTAGGCAGAATTGGTCCATTGTGTGTGTTGCAGATCAAGCTTTCCTGGCTAGTCAAAAGGGCAAAGGAAAATGGAGCTCTTCTACCCGTAAGCAAAAATCTGCAAATGCTGCACATTCAAAGAACCAAGACAAAGATGAGAAAAAATCAGAAAAGCAGAAATTGTTTTGTGAGTACTGTAAAGGGAATAATCATATCATAAAGAACTGTCCAAACTGGCTGCAAAAGAGGCAAAGAAGAAAGAGGCTGGAATGGTTGTTGCAAAAGCCTCTACACCAAAAACGGAGTCTGCTAATCTTGTGCAGGAAGAAGAATGGGCATTCACTACTGTTTGCAGTTTTGACCCATCTTCTCATGAGCAGTGCATGTCTGCAGTAGACTTAGATGTTTGGTACTGTGACAGTGGGGCGACCAAACATATTACCTCGCAACGCAGTTTCTTCTCTTCACTCGATCCTGCCCCTACAAGGAATATTGTTACATGTGCCAACAACTCCTCTTATCCTGTTATGGGAGTTGGTAAGATCATTTTGACTACTATTGATGGTAGTTCTTTCACTTTGTCAGATGGTTTATTTGTGCCAGGGATCAAGAAGAACGAGTTATCAGTTTCTGCATTAGCCAAGATTGGCTTGGTTGTGAAATTTGTTGATGATAGGTGTATGGTTCATGATCTGTCAAATGGCGATGTGATTATTGCTTCTGGCATTTTATGTTATGGGCTGTATAAGCTCATAGACTATGAAAGATCTGTAAATGATTTTGCATGTGCAGTAAATGATTCTCACGCTATGTCAGATGCAAAGCTCTGGCATGCACGCTTTGGTCATCTAAATTTTGTTAGTTTGCTACATGTGCAGAAATCTGAAATGGTGTCCTCTTTGCCCAAACTTGGGGCACCTGGAAAACATATTTGTGAAGGCTGTATTTTGGGCAAAATGTAGCATTCGTCCTTTCCAAAAGATGGTTCAGTTCGGGCTACTCAGAAATTGCAGCTTGTACATAGTGATATATGTGGTCCTATGCAGACACCTTCTTTTGGGAATTATCTTTACTTCATGACTTTCATCGATGATTTTTCTAGGCATGCATGGGTATATCCATTGAAGGCAAAGTCCAAAGTGTTCATGTGCTTCAAACAGTTTTTGGTTTTGGCAGACAATCTATCAACATGTAAAATGGGAACCCTTTGTTCTGATCGAGGGGGGAATATATGTCTTCTGATTTTAATGCATTTTAGGCTGAACGAGGGATAAAACACCAGTGTACAGTGTCGTGTACACCTCAACAGAATGGAGTTGCTGAACGAAAGAACAGGTCACTCATGGAGATGGCGAGGTGTATGGTCAAGAGTCAGGCTTTACCACATAGTTTCTGGCTTGAGGTTGTCATATGTGCAGCATATGTACTAAACAGGTATCCCACTAAAGCGTTGCAGTCTATCACTCCATATGAAGCTTGGGATGACCGCAAGCCATCTATTGCTCATCTGCGTGTTTTTGGTTGTTTGGCATATGCATTAGTGCTTGCACAACATCGCAGAAAATTGGATGATAAAGCAGTAAAATGTATTTTTGTTGGGCATAGTTCTGAAAGTAAAGGCTATCGTCTATATCATCCACATGCCAAAACACATTCTGGTTATCCGTGATGTTGTTTTTGTGGAAGATGCTATTCAGCCATTGCTTTCATGTACTAAGGAGACATCTCTTAGCTCCTAAGACATGTATGATGCTTTGCTTCCTCTTTTTACAGGTGGACAGTCTAGTGTTGGTCCTAATGAGGCAACTTCTCAGCCTTTGTAGGTTTCATGTGATGATGCAGATATACATGATGCACTTATTGATGAGAGAGCTAATATTGAGTAGGCAAGAACTATGCCAAAATGGCTCCTGCAGACCTTGCGTGACAGCAAATTAGATGCACCTCTAGCATATCGTACTCGTTCAGGCTCTCATAGTGCCACTTTTGCATCAGATTGCTATGCTATGGGTGCATCTAGTCTTTGTGATGAGAATGAGCCTGTTTCCTTTGATGAAGCACAAAATTCAGAAAATTGGATGGCTGCTATGCAATCTGAATATGATGCTATAATGAAGAATGGTACTTGGTCTTTATGTGACTTGCCTCCTGGCAAGAAGGCCATTGGCACTAAGTGGGTATACAAGCTGAAGCATAAACCGGATGGTACAGTTGATAGGTACAAGGCTAGGCTTGTCGCAAAGGATTATGCATAGGAAAGAGGCATTGATTTTGATGAGACCTTTACACCTACATGTCGTATGACTACTGTTCGGAGCATTTGTGCACTTGCAGCTCTTCATGGTTGGAATGTACATTAGTTGGACATTAAAACAGCATTTTTGAATGGTGACTTGCATGAAGAAGTGTATGTTTTTCAACCCCCTCGCTTTGTGCAGAAAGGGCATGAAAACCAGGTGTGCAGGTTAAAGAAGACATTATATGGTTTAAAGCAAGCACCACGTGCTTGGTATGAGAAGATAAATGCCTATCTGATTGCACATGGTTTTGAGAACAGTCCAACTGAAGGCACCTTATATGGTAAGTGTGCTAATGATGTGCTTCTGATCATTGTTGTCTATGTGGACAACATGCTACTCACTGGTCCTATGGAAAAGCATATTGCTGATTTTAAGGCTGATTTGCATGCCTCATTTGAGATGTCTGATTTGGGGCATTTGCATCACTATTTGGGCATTTAGTTTATGCAAGTTTATGATGTAATGGCTTTTTGTCAAACAAAATATATTGACATATTATTGCATCATTTTGGCCTTGAAGACTGTAAGCCTATTGCCACTCCTATGGAGACAGGTTTACGATTGAGTCTTCATGATGCTGGAAATGCATTTGATGCTGTTCTCTATCAACAGGCTATTGGATGCTTGATTTACTTATGCATTACTCGGCCAGATATTCAGTTTGCTGTCTCACAGATGAGCAAGTTTATGCATTGTCTAGAAGTCAAGCATTGGCAGGCGGTTAAGCGCATCTTTCGCTACTTGAGTGGTACTCGGTTACTTGGGTTGTTTTATTCCAAGGGGGGATCACTACCGCCAGATTTGCATGTGTTTTCTAACTCTGATCGGGCTGGTTGCTATGACACTCGTGTGTCCACTAGTGGCTTTTGCTTCATGCTTGATAGCTCATGTATATCTTGGTTGAGCAAGAAGTAGCCTACTGTGGCCACTTCCAGTTGTGAGGCTGAGTATAGGGAAGCTTTCATAGCTACTGTTGAGTGTGTGTGGCTCAGATGCCTTATGGTTGATTTGGGTGTTGGTCAGACTTCTCCCACCACCATCTTCACTGACAGTCAGAGCACATTGGCAGTTGCAAGGAACCCTATGTTCCATGCTCGCACTAAGCACATTGAGGTGCATTATCACTATGTCAGGGAGAGGTTCTCTGCTGGGGAGATCAACTTGGCATATTTGCCCACCCAGGAGAACATTGCAGAGCTTTTCACGAAGGCTTTGCTTAGGGAGAAGTTTGAAGCTTTCCACAAAGCTTTGGGCTTACTTCCTTTTGTGGAGTGATTTCCACATAGCTTGGCACTTCCTTATACATGAGTACCAACTCCTTGTTCACTGCATCACTCCCAGGGGGGATTTGATGATATATTTAGGTAGTGATGTGTGTGATCACACTAGGACCACAGGGGCACTTTTTTCCCTCTTTAGGAGTTGTTTTTCCCCCGGCTTGTATATATGCCTATTGCCCTAATGGGCTACTTATCTTTGTATATTCTCTAGTAATACATTCAGTATTGTGTGTTGTGCTCCAAGCTTCTTCTTATTCCTTGTGTTGTTCGCGTGCTTCTGTAGACGTCTAACTCCAACACAATGTCTCATACCATCTTTCCTACATCAATCCGAGTATAAAATCTAGTGTCCCATATCACCCTATTCTATACTCATATTGATGTGTGAGTGAATTTTATCCTAAAGTAAACATCTCTTGATAATGTACCTTCTCACTTCAATTCCTTACAAGAATTTTTTGAAGTTTTTGGCTTTACCTCTAACTTGATATTCAAGGTTTTGATTCCATTACATGGTCGTTTTTTTGATCTCGTGCTTCATTTTGGAAACTTGAAAACCTTTTGATGGAACATACATTCTTTTTCTCTAGGGTTTTTCAAAAGAAAACCAATTATCATTCTAAGTTCTTGAATTTCTCAGATTCAAGTGTAATTGGTTATGCTTGACCAATTTGTAGCCACAAGAGTGGGCTATTACTTGTCCTCAGATTCATTTCTAACAAAAGCTTTTAAGTAGCTACCCCGAGGACTTTATAGGAATCTCTGTACTGCTTAATTCTAAGCATCCACTTATGCTTTTGGATTTCATCTTTAAGAAATCCCTTTTAAGGATGGGTAAACTTTATGCTGTATCTTCCATAGGCTTAATTACCATTGACACAGTTGCAAGCTATACACTTGGAAGTTTTATTCTCTTCAAACTAGGAACAACCTACTCTTATTACACTTTTCCATTCTTTAAATGAAGCTTGAGTAAAAAAAATCCAAAAAAAGAATTTGATTGCCGTTACTTGGGCAAATGTTAGAGTAGTTCTAGTTGCAATTTCTTGGAAAAACCTTGCCAAACTTGATCAAGTCTTGTTAAACTTGTGATAAAAATAAAGATTTAATATTTATCTTCAAGATCTCTTGAACTATCAAAAGCTTCTTTGCTTACCCATGGGGTTTTAGAGATCTTTTCCCTACTCAAGTCCAAGCATGTACTAATACCTTTTATATTCTAAAGCGAAGAATCTTTGATACACCTCCAGGTGATAGCAACCATTGGACTTTAAGTACCACTTTTGGTGGTTTGAGACCTTTGGGGAACTACTTGCTATCTAATGAGTTTGAAGATTTTCATTCTCATTACTTTGGAGAATGGTATTCTTCAAGGACGTGAGATTCCTTCTAGAGAATGAAATAACCTCGGCAAATGATTCATCTTGGAATCTTTTGCAACGTTGAAAGGATATTTGAAGGAAATTCTTAGACTTTTAAACAATATCCAGAAGCTTTAGTGATTGAGTTGTGTTTATTTCTTGAATATCAAACTAGAGAATAAATATCACCTTCAGGGTATGGTTTCCCATTCCACTATGAAAGTTTGACTTGAACTTTCATTTATATGATATTGTTTCCAATTCTTGAGTTTTATACAAGATTCATTATTATTGGACAATCTTTAGATGTTACTACAGTACTTTAAACATATTTCGGCAATCAAAATTATGTTTAAAGCCCAAGCATCTTTTGACTATTTGATCCAATAGTAATGCTACTATGAACACAGAACTTTAAACTTTATAGCTTGTGTTCATGGATTAGAGATCCATTTCTTGGAACTTTTGTATTCCTAAAAGAAAAGTTCACTATTCGATTCATGTCTTTCAAAACTTATTTCCTAAAGATCGGTTGATAAGGTTTCCTCTTGAAGCTTTAGTTAGCTTAAATGAAACCAAAAAATTGACTCTCTAATCCTTCTAAAAGGAAGAGTTCTTTCAATTTTTCATGCTTGCTTAGTAAGTTCCATCATTACCAAAAATGCAATCATGGATCTTAACATCCACCTATTGACGTCAAAGCTCAATTGTTGCTAGGTTTTAAGCACTTCTGAGATTTTCATCACTCCTTAGGGTGAATTCAAAGTGAAAACTTCAAAAACTCTATGGTTTCTGTTACAAATTTGGAACATCTCAACTATCTATGGAACTTTAAAAGTTCATATAGTTTAAGTTCTAGTGGATTTCATTTGATTGCTATCACATCTTGGGATAGAATCAGATAAAACTTCCAAAGGAAACTTTATCAACCTACTTGGATACATGATTTCTCAAATCCAAGCTAATGACTACATTTAGGCTTGTCATTAGGATTCTCTAAGTTTTCTCTTCAACTTAAAGTCATCATGGAAATTTTTAAGTAGCCCTATTTTCTTGCCACTCCAATGAGCAAGAAAATTGAACAGTTGACTTTGAAAGGGCCTACTTTTTTGTAATCAAGACTCCTAATTTGTAATACCTAAGTATCATGTTTGGAAAAAACAAACTAGCTATTTGAGTTGCATGGCAGTCAGGAGCCTTGCAACTACTTAGTTTGCTATTTTTCTTAGCTATCCAAGTCGAGTTAGAAAAATGAGGTAACGAAAGTATAAGTATTCAACTACTTAACAAATAATCATGCATTTGTAAATGCATGTGAGTGCATGCACGTGTTGGCATTCTCCTTTCATGCACCAAATCTAAATCAATCAATTTTTTAGCTTTATAATGCATGTTCTCAATCATCCATGCACAAACATTCTAGTTGCTAGCTTTTTAAAAAGATATAACCATTCATGTGCATAAACTTGAGCATTAACTATGTTCTTTCAAGCAAGAATAAAACATGTTTTGTGCATGAAAACATTCTTTGAAAAAGGAGAAATGCACCAATATTCTTTCGTAGATGCATGCCTATACTTGATAAGTGTTTTCATACTTGGATGCTCTCCTATTTTGCTTTAATTAAATTGCATACAATGCTTTCAAAATTGAAGATTCCTTCCGTACTTCAATGATAATAGCAATGCATTGTATATGAAAGCATAGAGCAAAGCAAATATTGAAATGAAAACATCAACTTGTAATGTACTTATCTCCTAATTAAGCTACTTCCTTCCATTGACCCTTTGGAAGAGCCATTCTCCATCTTTTGGTTCATGAGTAAACTATGTACTCCTTCTTGAAGACCGTTGCTGCCTCTTGTCCTCTTCTTTGAAGAAATGAAGCCTTCCTTGAACTATGCTTGTCTTATCCCATCCTTTGCCCTCAAATGATGTGTAGATGATATTACACTTGAAGTAGGTTTGCAATGAAGCAAAGGGCTCAAAAGGAAAAGCTCTTTAGAAGTCAAATCGACAAGGAATAATCGGTTCATTGGTCGAATGTAGCAAACATCAAAGATTGGTATCATCATATCGTATGATAAATATCAAACATCTATTTGTGTAGTGACTGTGTTATTTGTATCCGAATCTAGAGGTTCATAGTTCAATACTCCTCGGCCATGTCATGAGTGAATATGATAATAAAAAAATAGAGGTTGCGGTTCCTTTCCCATGCCCAATATTTTGCGGAAGCTAATAATCTAGTTTTTGTGTGCCGAGAGCAAAAACTGGTATAAACATAAATGTGCAGAATAAAAGTTGTGATCTTCATCGGGCTCATTGGTTATCACAAACATCATTCTTGCAGTGATTTGCGTTCGATCTTGCAGTTCTGCACATTAAATGCGTGTCAAATTTTGCTCTATTATCAAATAATAAAATTTTATATGTGACAAAAGTGGTGGGTATATTGGCTGTAACAGTCAGAACGCCACCATAAGGTATTGTGTTCGAGTCTTGCGATGATCAACCTGCATGAAATCTCTTCATACTTTTTGCTACTAATGGATGGCACGTGCAACAAATAGAGCTTCTATCATAAGATGGGTAATAATATTTATCTCACATAGCTTCGTGGTTAGAATAGATGCCCGTGAAAATAAGGTCACGAGTTCGAATCTGTCCTCCCTCAACATTGGGATTATGATCCATATATTTTTCTACCTACAGTAATATGGAAGATAGTGTTGTTCTCACACATGAAGAAGAAAAGTCAAGAATGTTAATCTCATGCACGGAAAAAACATAACTAGTTTCCATGAAAAGAATACAGAAGAGTTTTACATTGCGAGGAAGAGTCACTGTGGAAGCTAGTGAAGAAGATGATGAGCCATAAAGGTCACCATGGGAGCTTGCCCAGAGCTCTGATACCAATGCAAGAAACTAACAATTACGACCACCACGTGCTAGAGAGATGACTCTTCTCCTAACCTTATGCCCGTATATATGGCTCCTCAAATCAATGAGGATGACAAATGTAACTAGAGTCCATAAGTGCATGTGCAATCTCCTCCAGTCCTTTCATAACTTCCACTAGAGTCTACTAGTGGTTGGAGTGATCTCCACCACTGCTTTGGTACCTTCCACTAGAGTCCACTCGTGGTTGGTGTACTCACCACTCGAGTTAAGTCTCGATAGACCCAAGTTAACTCACATTAACTTGAGCTGGAAGGCTCTAGAGCTCCTTGGGAAAAACTCTCTCTCCATGCTTCCCATGGGGATTGAACCCACGACCTTCTCCTTCATAACCTTGAGACATAACCACTAGGCTAAGTGGTTTACTTGTTTAAGAGATATATTTAAGTCTAGTCTCAAGATCTTTGGCCATACATGAGTGACCAAACGGTGTCCAATTTCAGATGTGTCTAATCAGCCAAGCCCTTAGATCATCGACTTACTTTATTACAAGAAGAGATAAATAAAAAAAGTCTTTGAGTAACAAAGAGAAAAGATGATAGGATTGCATGTACATGTGTGAGAATTGAAGAGAGGAGGGAAAATATTGAATTTGGAGAAAGAATTTAGTGTATCTATTTCCTCTACCTTTAACATTTTCTCCTTCCCTCTCTCACATCTCCCATCCATCTTTCAATATTCTCCCTGTGTCATATTTTTCTTTCCCCTTTCTCACATTTAACTCGCTTAAATGCATTCATCTATGCATATAAAGTATTTATATGTGTACATTTTATACATGTATTGATCTATGATTGCATATGTATGCATGCATGTAAATTATGTATGTATATGCATATACATGCATCTATGTATATGCATGCACATATGCATGTAGGCATGTAATTTATGTATTAAAAGTGAGTCTACAAATACAATTTTATGTGTATGTGGGACAAGGGCTAAGGTTAGTCGAGGTCCCTAGCTTGGGGGATATCCTAAGGTACTTAAGGAGTAGTGGAAATGAGTGTCCACGGATATAAAGGATGGGAGGTGAGCTGCACACACTTCATTCATGCCTTATTTTCTTAAAAGAATTTAGCAAGAAGAAACATTTTATATGAAGATCTAGGTTTGCAACCCTTTTCTGGGAGAGAATTTCCACATAGAATTTTCCATTTTCAACGTGTTTTTACTTGATCTTCTTTGGAAGGAGTAGCCCTCAACATGGAGTTGGTTGCAAAAATCCCCTTCGTAAAAAAGGAGAGAGTTTTGGAGCTCCCTCAAGAGCTCATGAAGCCCTCAAGGGAAACCCCTCATGTAAACACACTAGAGAGGAGCCCAAGGAGAGGAGCATCACCCATGGAAGCTAGCAAGAAAGCCAAATAGCTCCTCACCCACCTCAACTTGTATGAACATGTGAGATGGAACATTCTCTCTTCCTCCTCCTCTTGAGTTGTGAGTAGTTTGAGCAAAGAAGACTCTATATACCCAAAATTTGAAGAAAAAACTTCACATATGGGATTCTTTCTCTTGCTCTTGTGCATCTTTTACCCAACCTCTGCATGGATCTCAACCCTCCATGGAGCTCATAATCTTTTCATTCCCTCTCTTTAGAGAGTCTCTCCTACAAGACTCACTCCCTTTGATTGTTGGGAGCATAAATTTCTCAATATAGCTCTAACTTGAAAGATTTCACTTGCTAAAGAAACCTTGCTTTGAGATCTATCGATTCAACACGAAGAAATCTTTTTCTCTATGCAAATTCACCATCCAAAGCTTTCAACTTGGCTGTTCCTTCATTATTATCTTCGTAGACAGAAGTTGAAGTTACAAGGACAGTTGATTCCAACTTGGGAATAGTTCAAACTTTTCTTATGCAATGACTTTGTGACACTTGGATGAGAGGTCAAGGGCACTTGACACATGGTTTTTCATTAGTCAAAAAACCAAACAATCCAAGAATATGAAAATAAGTGTAGGGAGATATCTCTACTAGACTCCATTTCATAGTTTCGCCAATTCCACAAGTTTTCTTTTGATTGGAAGAGGAAAAAGACAAAACTCATATAAGGGACAACATATCTATGCATCTACTTCTTCAAACAATCATAATGAAAGCATGCTAGCTATGATGCAAATTTCATATAATGGAAACCATGTGAACAATACATGGTACATAGATAGTGGATGCAACCATCATATGAGGTGCAACAAGGAATTCTTCTCCATTATGCAAGTTCCATCAACAAAGGGGCATGTGAGAACAGGTGAGGAAACCCCTCACATTATCACACACATAGATGATGTTATGTTGGATGGATCACAAACGGAAAAGTTCTAAAGGATGTTTGCATGTACCCATTGTATAACTACAATTGGGGCCCTGAAATTTTTTTTTGGCATGGCTAAATCTTAAGTGTAATTGCAGCGAGGCACTAGTAGTAGAAAACTAATTTCAAAGAAGGCTAGTTTCATAAAATTAGTCTTTGAGGACCGATTCCAGAAATTGGTCCTTTTAAGAATTTGGCAAGGAAGGGATGAAGCACTTGCTCTCCTATGACAAGAGTGGGAGGAGGTAAAAACGTCTATTTGGTGCACAATATGTAAGAAATCAGGACATTCTTCTGAAGATTGTCCAAAGAGGTTGGTGTGTCAATGTTACTGTTAGTGTCCATGTGAAAGGCCAAAATGGCCACCAAACACTTCCTTGTATATGTGCTTTAATAAAACATATAATGGACTGAAAGTTAGACCGCATTTCTAAGACCTAAAAGTTTGTCTTTGTGCTCCTGTGTGTACTGTGTTTTCTATGTTTTCTCCAACATCTGCACGAAGTACTATGTGTGGCCTCAAGAGCTCAGTTTTCTAATCCAAGCATATCGTCATGGAGCTCTCGAGAAGCAGTTCGATGTATAAAGCTTTGTTGCTTTTGTGCAAGTGAAGCGAGCATTGGCTTTCTCCAAGGCTTATGACTAAGGCAGAGACCAAGGCATAGACCTTGGCATATCTTGTCATCTGAGTCACCGACATCACCATTGGCATCGTTGGCTACGTGCGAGGGAGGACCTCAACGATCAAGTAAGATAGAGGTTCCCCGTACTACTCGGGAGGGCACCCATCCCAGTACTATTACCCCCAGAGCTCGCTTAACCGTGGCAATCTCTTGCCGCTAAGCTACACTCTTGTGGTGTCTGAAGAAGAGGAAAGACTAAGGTTGACATTACCTTGAACATGTTTTGGTCCCTCAAAGCTTCATTCTTTGCTTTCAAAGCCTATTTTTGAAGCATTTTGGGTGTCTTTTGGAGCCATTTTGGAGTACTTCCGCACATAGTTCTCTTCACACAGGTCCAAGAACATCAAGAAGAGTGTTCTTTGTACTTCTCCGACAATAAATATCAACCTTTGGGCTGTGTTTTCAGCCACACTCGTAAAACTACAGGTTTCTTGAAAGGTTTCAGTTTTGGTGGGAGGAGCTTTTGCAAATTTATGCAGGTTTTTGAGCCTAAAACATCGGAGTTCACAGATGCTTGCAAGTGTTATTGGCTAGTTTTTGGGTTGTGTATTCAGCCTTTAGTGTCATTTTATTGCATATATTGAGCACATACACACCATGTACGCTTCTGTGCATACCGCTTATGTACGTCCATGTGGTCATTGATATAGTGGTTACGTTCTTTGCATAAAGCCTTTTACGTTTGATAAAGAGGGTCCTAGTGAGGTTTTCTTAACTTGGAGACACCCAAATGTCGGGGTCTCTTCGGTGGTGCAAGTGGAAGACTTACCCAGCCTCGCCATAGGAGATGTATGATAATTGTTCATATGAGCTCGATAAGCCTAGTTGGCTTCTATTTGGTAATTGATTATATGTAGTGGAGTCAGTGATTCACTATGCAGGAAAACATGTCAGTACTTGCATTTTTATGATATTTTGACATTGGTCATATGCTCATTTTGCAGAGGATACTCTAGCAAAATTTTTCCAGATTTCTGGCTTTGTCAACTATACAGTGCTTGATCTACTCCTTGATACACTTATTCGTTGGTGTTCGGACTCTTCTAGCTCCATTATCATTCTATTCAGTTCTCTACCATCATGGCATTAGAGGTCTCAGGCACATCTGGTGGATTAGGGTCTAGTGCTACTGTTCCGAGGAGGAGCTATAACTTGTAGGGCAAAGGCCATTTTGAGATCCGAAAATTTGATGGCACAAACTTTGCTCTATGGAAGAATCACATGAAAGACGTGCTGATCCAAAGGAGGCAATGGAAGCCAGTAAATGGGATTTCAAAGAAGCCTGCTAACATGGATGAAGATGATTGGGATGAATTAGATGAAACGGTCATGTCTACCATTCGCTTGCACCTGACAAATGATGTTTACTTTACAATATTGGACTGTGAAAGTGCAGAGGAGCTTTGGAAGAAGTTATGCAATACATATGAAAAAGAGATGGCATCAAATAAAGTGTATCTCATAAGAAAATCATATGATCTTTGCATGAAGGGCACAGATGGTGTTGCTACTTGGTGCTATATTCTCCCAGTTATAGGCTCAGAAAATGGATATGGATAACGAAATGAAAGCAGTATTGCTGTTATGCACCTTGCCATCATCATGGGATACATTTTGCATAGCTATTAGCAATAGTGCACCTAGTGGTAAACTTGTCTATGATGACATGATTCTTACCAAGGAAAGAATCAGCAACATGTTAGGAGCAAGAACAAGGAAAAGAATGGTCAACGGAATAAGAGTAGAAGTAAATCAAGGAAGAGGGATATTGAATGCCATTATTGTCATAAGAAAGGACACATGAAGAAAGATTGTTATGCATTAAAGAATGCTAAAGGTAAAGGATAGAACGTTGATGGGCATGTTAAACAATTACCTACATCATCTACTTCGACTCTGAAGATTGAAGAAATTAATGTTATTTCTGATGATGCTGATGTGTTGACACTCGATAGTACTCTGCCATCTGAGGTGCTTATGGCGAATTCTCTTTCCTACACCTGGCTGCTAGATTTTGGTGCTTCTTTTCGTGTGACACCACATAGAGAATGGTTCTCTAATCATGCAGCAAAGTCTCTTGGTACTACCGTGAGACATGGTGACTCTTACTAGTGTGATGTTGTGGGGATTTGTGCAGTTCATTGATGGTTCAAAATTTACTATGCATAATGTATGCCACGTACCTCAGCTATCATGCAGTTTGATGTCAACTGGTCAACTTCATGACCTTGGTTACAAGGTGGTCTTCTATGCTCAGTCCTTTCGCATATCAAAGGGCAATATGGTTATTGCAAAAGGAAGCAAAGTTGGCTCACTTTATCCTTTATTTGTATCATAGAAAGAACACTTGTTAGCTATTACTGAACAACCTATCGCTTGTATTTGGCGTGGTCCTTTGGGCCATATATCTCGTAGTGGAATGGAAAATCTTTCTCGTTCTGGATACTTACCTGTGTTATCTTTCTCCGATTTTTCATTTTGTGAGCATTGACAATATGGAAAGCAACCCAAAAATGTGCATAGAACGCACATTGACTCTTCAATTCAGCCTTTAGATCTCGTTCATATAGATGTGTGTGGTCCTATGCCCACTAGGTCCTTAGGTGGTTCTCTCTACTTTGTCACTTTCATAGATCATGCTACTTGAAAAGTTTGGCTATATCCTATCGAGACTGAAAAAGGAACTAGGCTTAAGGCTTTATGTTCAGATAATGGGGGTGAGTATACCTCACATGAATTCAACCTTTTTTGTCAGTCTAGAGGGATTCGTAGAGAGTTTACAGCTCCTTACACCCTAGTATAGAATGGTGTAGCTAAGAGGATGAATAGAACTATTCAAGATAGAGTAGTCTCTATGTTGCATCATGCAAACCTCTGACAAGGCTTTTGGGCAGAAGCAGTATTGACTTCAGTTCATGTGATTAACCTTTCACCTAGTACTGCCAAAGGTCTGAAAGTGGCACAAGAGTTGTGGACAGGGAAGCCACCATATTATGATCATCTTTGAGTTTTTGGGTGTGAAGCATATGTTCATATACCCAAGAATCTTAGACAAAAGTTGGATCATAAGTCAAAGAAATGCACTTTCCTTGGATATGGTCGAGAAGGACAATTTGGATATCGCTTATGGGATCCTGAAACACGGATAGTGATCATAAGTAGTGATGTCATTTTCAATGAGTCTAAGATGCATAAACAACCCATTAAGAAGTTTGAAGTGAGAAGAGTGGTGTTTGAGGATACTAGTCCTCCGATTAGCATGCATAAAAATGTTTCACATAGGGATGTTCAAGAGAATTTCCATTCAGATCAGTCTGCACATGTTCCTGTTCAGCAAACATTGAGACGTTCTACGAGACATCCACCTGATAGATATGTTCCATGTTTAGATTTTGTTATGCTAACAAATGTCGTTGAACCTTCTTGCTACAAAGAGGCTATGCATAACAGATGCCGGTGAGCCTTCTTGCTAGTCCTCCGATTAGCATGCATAAAAATGTTGCACATAGGGATGTTCAAGAGAATGTCCATTCAGATCAGTCTACACATGTTCCTGTTCAGCAAACATCGAGACGTGCTACACACGTCTCACATCCACCTGATAAATATGTTCCAGGTTTAGATTTTGTTATGCTAACAGATACCGGTGAGCCTTCTTGCTACAAAGAGGCTATGCAGACAGAGGATCATGCCAAGTGGGAGCTTTCCATGAAGAGTGAGTTGGATTCTATTCACAAGAATGGTACTTGGGATTTAGTAACTTTTCCAAAGGGTAGGAAAGCTTTACCATGTAAATGGGTATATAAGCTGAAATTCACATCAGATAGTGCTTCTCCAAAGTATAAAGCACGACTCGTTGCAAAGGGTTTTAAGCAACATGGCATTGATTTCGAGGAAATCTTCTCTCCAGTTGTCAAGATGACTACCTTGCACATGTTGCTTGGATTCGTTGCAATGGAGGACTTAGAGCTACTCCAAATGGATGTGAAAACTTCTTTCTTGCATGGAGATCTTACAGATGAAATCTATATGGAACAACCAGAGGGTTATGTAGTTCCTGGCAAGGAAAGTCTAGTTTGTAAGCTTAAGAAGAGCTTGTATGGACTTAAACAATCCCCTAGACAATGGTACCAAAAGTTTGATGCTTTTATGAAATCTCAAGGCTATTCTTGAAGCAGTGAGGATCACTGTCTCTACACAAAGAGATGCTTAGATGGAAGCTTGAAATTGATACTTTATGTCGATGATATGTTGATTGCTGGGAAGTCCTCTTATGATTTGTCAGTTCTTAAAAAGAAATTGAGTCAGACATTTGATATGAAGGATTTGGGGGATACCAAACATATTCTTGGCATGCGCATTACTCGTGATAGGAGTAAAAGATGCATATACTTATCTCAAAGTGAGTACATATCCAAAGTACTTCATCGGTTCAATATGTAGGGTGGAAAGGCATTGAGTACACCTTTACCCACATATGTGAAATTGAGCAAGGATGATTGCCCCAAATTAGATGAGGAAAAGGAATTCATGACCAAAATTCAGTCGGTAATCTCATGTATGCTATGGTACCTACGAGACCAGACATTGCATTTGTAGTGGGAGTTGTGAGCAAATATATGTCTAATCGTGGTAAGAAACATTGGAAAGTGGTCAAGATGATTTTGAGATATCTGAGTGGCATTAAAGACAAGTGTCTATGTTTGGGTAGAGGCAAAGCATCCATTATTGGTTACACAGATTTTGATTATGCTGGTTGTGTAGACAATCATAAGTTTACATCAGGGTACATTTTTCATTTTGTTGGAGGTGCTATCTCTTGGAGATCTTGTCTTCAAAAATTTATAGTTGTTTCCACCACAGAAGCAGAGTATGTTGCAGCAAGTGAGGCATGTAAAGAAGCATTGTGGCTATCTCATCTTGCTTGTGATATGGGTTTACCTCAACATGTAGCTCGCTTGCTCAGTGATAGTTAGAGTGCCATTGCTTTGGCTAAGAATCCGGTCTATCATGCAAAGACCAAGCACATTGAGGTGAGTTATCACTTCATTAGAGATTGCTTAGCCACTGAGCGCATTATTCTTGAGAAGGTTCACACTCAAGATAATGCTACGGATGTTTTGACTAAAGCTGTACCACATGATAGCTTTTGACACTGTTGTCACTTGATGGGGGTTACTTGATTCTTGATCTTACATAGACACTTGTATAGTGTGTAACATGCCCATCAGGTGGGAGGTATAGTTTGTATACTTACACTCAGGTATTCTTTATCATTCTTTATTTTTTTCCCATAGTTACTTTGGTCATGTTGGCCTTTAATGGGAGATTGTTATCGTTAGTGTCCATGTGAAAGGCCAAATGGCCACCGGACACTTCCTTGTATATGTTCTTTAATAAAACATATAGTGGCCTGGTCAATCAGAGACTGAAAGTTCAACTGCATTTGTAAGACCTAAAAAGTCTGTCTTCGTGCTCCTCTGTGTATTGTGTTTTCTGTGTATTCTGCAGCATCTGTGTGAAGTACTGTGTGCGGCCTCAGGAGCTCGGTTTTCTACTCCAAGCATATCGTTGTGGAGCTTTCGAGAAGGAGAGCGCACTGTGGTGCATCGGCATTGAAATCCTTCAGTGGATTTTGTGGAAAACTAGGCCATGAAGCAAGGGATTTCTATTTTCTCAAGGGTACACAAGCAAATTGGGTGTCAGCAAGTATATCTGTACGTCAACCCCTATTACCAACTCCAAGATTTCAAGTCGAAAGCATGTATACCAGTCCTGAGGTAAACTCCTCTAATGAAAGAAAACCTCCATTTAGAAGACTAGCTCATCCTATCCTGTGCTACAAATGTGGCAAATATAGGCATTTTCAAGGAAAATGCTCCCTCCCAGAAGGATCTCCACCTTGCAGGCATTGTCCGGATATAATGCATCATTATTCAAAGGATTGTCGAAAGTAGAAGGCTTCTACAAGTGGGTCCACTCCATCCTACCAAGTCAATGTTATCTGTGTCGATAAGGGAAAGCAACCAGCAATTTATTCAAGTAAGAGAGATAAGAGAAACACTCTTAATTATCCAGGTATATGATCTTCTCCTGTAGACTTGCACTTATCTGAGAAAGAGGACCCGAGTATGTGTAATGCTCCTAGGGAAATTGGATGATTTTTTCAAGCCAATCATCCTTGGAAATTTAGACGATTTTTTCCACCTAATGAAGTTGAACCATTTTTAAAAAATGGTCAAATTAATGAAGTTGACTTAAAAGATGGGCAAGTGACTAAAAAACTTGATGAACTTTGTAAAAATGACCATGTTTATAAAGTAAACCAAGTTTTGGAAAATAGTCAACTTCAAGTTGCCCAAATTTTTAAAAATAGTCTACTCAAAAATGGTCAAATTTTCAACATCAACTTATTTTCCCAGGATAGCCCAATTCAGGAAGACAGAGGATTTTTTGAAATCGACTCATTTTCCCAGATTCATGCCACTCCACTAAGTGATCTTGCCCAACTTCATGGAGATGTTTCCCTCCACAACTATGGACCAGAAAAAGAAACCCTAAGCTATGCTCTAGGGTTTAAACCTATTTCAGAACAGAGAGAAGAAGGAAATCAAGAACTCAATACCAACCCATCTTTCAGCCCAAGTCCAAAAGCTAAATTGGTGGCATTGCGAGAAATGGATCAAGAACAAGGGGTGCAAACTAGAGCTCAAAAAAGAAAGCAAAAGCAAGGGTCCTACAAGAAAAAGACTCAGGTACAAAAAATTCTGAAGTTTTACAGGAAATAGACAAGGCTTTTGAAGAGATGAGGAGGGAACTTCATTCATCTAACGAGCCTCCTCTACCTTTGCCAATACCATCCATCATCAAAACTGAGGAAATACTAAAAACACCTTCTAGCAGGTATCATTGAATGATCTATTAAGACTCGAGGAAAGATTTAGAAGTGAAGTTATAGGGATCATAGAGACATCGTCTCCTCTGATAATGCTTGCAATAAGTGGTGGGCACACTTCAATGAACCTGGTGAAAGCTTCAATTTTCGAGACCTTCGCAAAGGTATCAACCAACTCTCTAATAGACTTCAGGAGTCCATGTCTATGAGTCACTATATATGGAATAACTATTAATGGAGTAATAATCCGTGGAGGTTCAGACATAAAAATCTCATGACAGATTTTACCCTAAAATCACTTAGACTCCAACTTTCAGGTGAAGCAAAGTTCACAATAACCTTGGCAGATCAAAGTCGAGTTAAACCTCTTGGTATTGTAGAAAAGGTACCGATAGAGATGGATGGGTTGACCCTGTTTTTAGATTTTGTGGTGTTAAATCTACTCCAAAGTCAATGGAGGCTTTCCTCTACTCATAGGGAGGTCATGGATAAGGCACATCCAAGCCATGCACGATTGAGGAAATGATACCATTTTGGTTAACCTACGAGCACAAGTACAGAAACAAGTAAATTTAGATCTGAAAGGATCTCATGGAGGTTATGCTCATTCTTTCACTATTCTTGAAGAACAACACATGCCTATCGCAGAAGCATATAATGAAATTGAATAAATAATGACCAAGATCTTTTGGAATGGATGGAAGCATGTCTGTGTTATGGCATGTCTATTTGTGAAAGGGAGTCTTAACAGGTACAAACTCTTGGGCTTGGAGAACCGGTCATGGACATTAGGAGAGGAAAGAAAGGATTTTCGAAAGATTTGGCTGAACTTGGGAAGGGGAAGGAGAAAGGCACATCGATAAAAGACTTCCTTATATCATCCGACATATAGTGGACAAAAGATCTTTCACCTTTATGGATGCAAGAAAAGGAATCAAAGATCGACATAGAAGAATCTCCGGCCTATCCATAACACATTTTTGAAGACCAAAACAAAGAATCAACCATGATATCTGAACCGGTAACCACTTTCATGCAAAATTTCAAGCATGTGTTTGCATGGAGCTACCATGACTTAGAAGGAATTCTTGTTCATCTTGGAGAGCATTCTCTTCCATTGATTCATGATGCTAAACCAGTAAGAGGAAGGATTTATCGTCTTAATATAAAGTATGCAGAAGCTATCAAAAAAGAAATAGAAAAGCTAGAGGAAGCCAGGATCATTATCACGGTGGAGCAAACCAAATGGTTATCATCTATGATGATAGTCCAAAAGAAGCAATCCAACAAGATTCGTGTCTCTCTTGATTTTAGGGCTCTCAACAAGGTTATAATTCTCGATGGGTTTCCAACCCCATTTTTAGAACAAGTTTTGGAAGATGTCGCTGGTCATGTTTTATACAGTTTCATGGATGAATTTAGCGGATACAACCAAGTGTTGATCCATCCAAAGGACCAAGAAAAAAATTGCATTTGTAACTCCTTGGGGTACGTATGTATATACTACGATGGCTTTTGGATTATGCAATGCCCTTGCGTCTTTCAATTTAGTGGTTTACTCAATCTTCCAATCATTGTTGCCAAAATTCTTGAGAATCTTTATGGACAACTTCTCCATGTTTTCAGGCACTGGATGTTCTACTCATACTATATATGCCCAAACCAATTAATGCAAAAGAAATTCAAAGTTTCTTAGGAGATACTGGCTATTACTACAAGTTCATAAAAATGTATGCTAAGATAACTAAGCCCCTCTCTAGGCTCGTCAGCAAAACAGTACCCTTTCAATGGACTAAAGTAGAAGAAAATGCATTCACCCTTCTGAAAACCAAACTTATCAGTGCATCTATTTTAGTAGGACGAGATTGGAATGCTACCTTCCACGTTCATATGGATGCAAGTTCTATAGCGGTAGGAGCCATAATCACACAACCTAGCAAAGAACATAAACTTGATCGACCCATTTACTATGCTAGCAGAATTTTAACTAAAGCAAAATGCTAGTACTACGAAAAGAGAAGCACTTGCTATTGTTTTTGCTCTGAAGACGTTTCCTCATTATTTATTGGGAATTCACTTCACCGAATTCACTTCACCGATCATCAAGCAATCAAATATTTGCTAAACAAGCCAAACATCTATGGAAGAGTGTGGAGGTGGCTACTCTTATTCCAAGAATTCAGCTTCGAACTCGTTCAACGACTTGGGAAGTACCATGTGATGGAAGATCACCTCTCAAGGATTAAAGGACATTCGGAACCAGACAAGGGCATTGAAGATAACCTCTCAAATCAATCTTTATTTCAAGTAAGCGCTTACCCTACTTGGTACCAAGACATTCATCATTTGTTAACCACAGGAATATGCCCACCTAATCGATTATCACACCACTTGAATGGAGAAGTTTGCTTCTCAAAAGTAAGAATTTTTCAATCGTTCAAAATACTCTTTTTTGAGTAGGACATGATGGGATGTATAGGAGATGCATCCTACCACATGAAGTATAACAAATACTAGAAGAAGCCCATGGAGGAATTGGTGCATGCCATTATCCAGGTCACATAATAGCACATCGGATCTTACATAGAGGATTATGGTGGCCTTATCTTTTTTGAGATGCAACAGAATATGCAAAGTCTTGCAACACTTGCCAACATTGTGCACCAAGTAAGCTCAACAATCAACCCTTGTAAATTTGTTTATCATGGAGACCATTTGAAAAATGGGGATTCGATTTTGTGGGGCCAATCTATCGCACCACTTCTCCATCAAATATGAAATACTTGTTGGTGGCCACTGACTACGCCACCGAATGGGCAGAAGTTTTGGCAACAAAAGATTGCACTTCTCATATGGTAGTCTCCTTCTTGTATGAAAATATTTTATGCAGGTATGGTTGTTCAATTGAAGTTACTAGTGACCAAGGATCTCACTTTATGAACAAAATCCTAATTGAATTATTTATGAAGTACAAAATTTTCCACAAAAAAATCATGTGCATATTACCCACGAGCCAATGTCAAGCGGAAAGCATCAACAAGGTACTCATATGTCCCTTGAGGAAAATGTGTTATCTCTATCCCTTGACATGGGGCACTACATACCTAGATGTGGTATGGGCGTATAGGACTGCTTTCAAGGTAACCACGAAACATACTTCCTTCCAATTGGTATATGGTCTTGAAGCAATAGCTCCATTAGAATTTCTAAAAGAATCAAGGAGAGTGGGACATCCTAGGATTGATAATTTGCAAGTCATAAGTAACATTAATATGAACAAATTACATGAACTGGAGGAAAAGAGAACAATAGCAAATTCAACTCTCGAGAAGGAGCAGCTGAAGTAGAAAGCATGGCACAAATAAAAATCTGCGGAAATTGGAAATCAAGGAAGGATCATTGGTCCTGCTATATCAACCAAGCTTGTACAACAGAAAAGAAAAGAAGTTATCCACCAGATGAACATGTCCTTACAAGGTAAGAGAGATCTTTCCTCAAGGGTCAGTACATCTCTCCACTCTTGAAGGGACCCAAATCCCTCTCGTAAACCGGTCTCATCTCAAACCTTACCAACCTTCCCACAAAACCCATTGAAAACAATTGGATCACCACTATCATATTGTATTACTATGGTAACTAACTATCTGGATGGGAATAAGTAGACTAGTAGACCATGCCTTTCCTAGGAATAAGTATACTTGTAGACTATGCGTTGCTGTTCAAAAACAAAGAAAAACACAAGAAACGATTTGACCAAAGATATTTGTCTAAACTTTTTAGTATAAGAAAACCCAACCAGAAGGTGGATTTCTTCTTGGTGTAAATGTTGACACTCAAGGTCAAGCACAAGCATGGAAGCACATCAAGGAAGTGGACACATAAGAAGAAGGAGCATGTAGGGAGCTCCAAGAAGCACATGTCAAATTTTTAGAAAAAACCCCTATAAAAATAGTGATTTTTGTCACTAAAAACCATTGTAAAAACTATTTTCAATTTTTGTAAGTCCATTTTGTTTAAGTCGAGGAGTCCTTGAGCTTGAGGAGTATTAGAAGTATCATCTTACCAATTTTCATGATTTTTAGACTCCGTTTGAGCCCCCAAATAAGCCTTGGAACCTAATTTTTAACTAGGCCGGACACTAGGTCTGGGTGGAGGTTTTGAAGGTATGACTAGTGGAACTATTGGAATCCTTATAGAGTTTGGACAGTCCTAACTCCTCACCCAAATTGTCTTCTATGTCAATACATATCCGCACACACTCTTCTATGGACCTAGGCTCTTTCAAGTACACATATGATCTTAACTTGGTGCTCAGTAAGCCATCTAAAAACAAGGCCACTTGTTTAGCCGGTGTGGGCAACTCTAGAACAGGGCATCTTTCTAAGTATTGTCTAAACCTTCTTCCTGCAAGTCGCACTGTTTCTTGGGGTGTCTGCTTGAAGTTGTGGATCAAGGACGATGTATTATGCCTGATTCCACTCTTGGAAAATTCTACAATGAATTCTTCTAGCAGTTGACCTATGTTCTGATAATTGCGACTACTCAAGGGTTGGAACCAAGCTAAGACAGTACCCTTAAGAGTCAAACCAATGCCTCAAACTGGGTGAACAATTCCTTGACCTGTTCAACTCTTAACACTTGTTTGAACTCGGCCACATGGTCATAAGGATCTTTTGAACCATCAACGTGGTTCTTCATTGTCATAACCACTTGAGAGGGTCTAAGGGTTCTTGAGTGTTCTCGTTGTCTAGGCAATGGACAATCATGTTCATATCTTTGATGCCTATGTGCTCGATGTCTTTCTCTTTCACCTTCATGTCCTGACCTGTCTCTGCCCACAGTGTTTGCAAAGCTTACCTCAGGTCTCTCTCTGGTTCTTTCCCTCTAGGCTCATGAGCCTTGGATGATCCTACTCCTTGGAGGCCATGGGAAACATTAGATCTTGGTGGAGGGAAAATTGATTCACCTTGCCAAGTGTATGCATGTCTATCATGATCTGATACCAAGAACACTTTCTCACATGTGTTATCTAGATAGATAACTTTGTCTAGTATCTCCGGATCCTTGAACTTGTAGATGATGAATATGCCCAATTGGCTAGGTTGATCTAGCTTGAATCTCCAAAAGGCTTCCTCCGTTTCTCTATTCACGAATAGTTCTATGCTTTTGTTGTCTTGAGGGATCCAATCTGGAGTGATTACTCTAGTCAAGACTGACTTACCTCTAGGCATCTTGGGTTCTCCTCCTAGGTCTCCTTGCTCTAGGTCTCCTATCTCATTCTCAAGAATGATATTTCCAAAATCATTTGTCCTATATAAGAGGTTGGTTACCACATACATGGTTCCTTCCTTATCAATGTATGAACCCTCTTCGAATTTAACCACTGGGTGTTCAAGTCCAAAGGGTTGATCCGGATTTTTGAGTTGGACAACACATCATCATAGACCATCCTCATAGATGCAAGCACCTAATTGGTTGGTCTTGATATATTCCAATTGTGTCTTATAGGGACCTTCTAGTGTCTATAAATAAGCAATACCTGAGCTACGTGTGGTCTCTCCATGTTGAAGGACATTTTTGAGTCACTGGTTTCTAAGCTTAGTGTGTAGGGATAACCACTAAGTTGTTGTGCCTAGTTTCATAAGCTTTGTCTTCTAGTCTAAAATTTCCCCTTTGTATTGCTCAAAATCCCTTGGAGTCCCCTTGGTTTCCTAGTCCCACCTGAGGGTCAACTTCAAAATACTATATCTAATAATCCATGTATTAATTTTACCTTAGTCAATGTTTTTGTAGTACTCTCCGGGAGCTTTCCAACGAATCCAAAATCACAGCGAATAGATTTTGTATGAGAAAGTTATGCCAGTTCAGGGTTTTGGGGGTTAAAACAGGGAAATAGGACCTCTCTGGGATTGCTTCAGAACAGGTGATACACAATATTTAGGAAGTATTGGTGATACTTGGAAGCAAAAAATACACGATACTTACCTTGCCATGATACACGAAATGTGAACTAAATGATACATGACACTAGAAATTCCACGATACATGACACTTGGGAAGTATTGCGACACTTGAGAAATATCGCGACACTTGGCCACACGACACCTAGTTGGTCACGACACTCGACACTTGAAGAATATCGCGACACTTGACCCTGGGCACGATACTCAACACCTGAGGAATGTCACGACACTTGGCCCTGAGCACGACACTCGACACCTAGTTGGTCATGACTCTCGACACTTGTCAGATATCGCGATACTTGGATGTCACAGATATCACGAGACTTAGAGGTCACAGATATCGCGACACTTGGAGGTCACAGATATCGTGACACTTGGAGGTCATAGATATCGCGACACTAGACACCTGAGGAATATCACGACACTTAGGGAGTGCAAGATATCGGCGATACACGATATGTACCAAATATCATGACACACGGAAATTCAAGTATTGTTCGACACTCGAACTCAACCCGTCACGACACTTGGATTTTTGGAGTCCAAATCCAAAATTTTTTGCAAATATGAGTACCTTGTGTCCTCCTTGTCACTTCTATGTGCCTGTAGATGCAAACTCTATCTTCAAACCCACGATACCACACTCACGACACTTGGCTCAAGTTGTATCACATCTGGAACTAATCACTCCGTTTTTTGGGTATTTTGGTAGTATTTCTTCAACGCTTAAGTTCTGCATCCCCTCTAAGCTTCTTGCTCGCATCTGCAAATGAAAAATGAGGTGAATGTACTCTAGAAAATGGAAAAACTGAGAAGATGAAGGTGGGTGGAGATGGTGATGATGATGAGGATGAAGATGGAGAAAAAAATCAGAAACTGAACTGAAAATGATGATTCTTTTACCTTCCAATGTTGCTACTCTACATCTTACCGTCACACGCTAGTCCTCCAAGCACTCTTGCCGGCAACCACGCCAAATTTGGTGTCACTCTAGCACAATGGAAAGTACCAACATGAGGAGCTTCAACTTATAAATTTCAATCCGCGGAGACGTGAGCACTAGTATGAAGACTATGAGCAAGTGATGGCACAAGTGTGTGAGTGCTTTCACAAGCTTGCACACACACACACATACACAAGGTAAGAGCAAAGAGTGGAACAATGGAAAGCTTCGATTACAAAAGAAATCTCTTACAAAGCTCAAATCTACCACAAGCTAACCCCAAAAATGAGCTCTCGAACCCTTTTTATAGTTTTTTAAGTGGTTTTGGCCACAGAACTCTCAAGAGTTCTTGTGGGAAATACAAGAAGAAAAATGGGCCAAGGAGAAGGGTAATGCCCCTCCTATTCTTGAAATTGATGACCTTCATGATCAATTTCCCCAAGACATTCTGTCTATCTATGGAGATCAAACAGAGCAACAAGAATATGAAAGATTGGATTTTGAATATAATTCTTTACAAGAGTTTCCACAATTCAGAGGCCCATGGGAATTTGAATCTCTTCAGATTAGAGCTCCGAAAATTTTGGTAAGAAATGAAGACTCAGTGGTTCCAACAAACACTGACATCGTGAAGAACACTAAGGTTCAGTGTCATCTCACTGTAGAAGAGATGCTCAAAGTAGAACCTGATCTATGGAATCATGTGAAGGATCAGGTTATAGAACTTGATTCCAATATGCCAAAAGCAGGCTCTAAGCAAAAAGTCCCAAAGATACCTCTAGACAAAATGTTGTGTTGAGGATGATGAACATAGTAGTTGGTTGCAACAAGCCCATGCAGGATTGCTAGGAAATCACTACTCTAAACAACGAACATTGCAGAATCTAAAACGTTAGGAGTGTATTGGCCTAGCATGGATAAAGAAATACATGAGTGGATTAAGAATTGTCAAGTGTGCCAGGAGAGACCCCTAGTGGAGCATGCGACTCTTTATCACGTATCGTTAATTCCAAAATGGAGCACTCATTGGTAGAATTTATGAAATCAAGAACATTACCGAATGAGGTTAGTCTAGCAAGAAGATGAAGCCTCTTACCTATACCGAAGAGGAAAAGATAGGTACCTCAGATTCTGCATTCATGAATCAGATTATTTGAAAACCTTAGAAACTACACATAGCGGTGTTGCAGGTGGATACTTTGGGCCTGGAAGAGTAATCAAATGTAGACCATTCTATTCTCAGGACTTTGATGGCCCACTCTTCATATGGATGCACATACCTATGTGAAGAAATGTGACACATGCCAATGTGCACAATATCTGATTAGAAAAGACGAGATGCCTTTGAGGCCAATGATGGGAGGACATGCATTTTCGAAGTGGGGTATAGACTTTGTAGGTCCCATTAATCCCCCAACTAGGAACTCCCACGGCAAATACATTATTGTAGCCACCGATTACCTCACCAAGTGGGTAGAAGTGAAAGCTACAACAAAGAATGATGCTCAAACGACGACTAGGTTTTTATTCGAGAATGTGTTCACCAGATATGGATTACCAATAGAGTTAGTTAGTGATAGAGGTACACACTTCTTGAATGAAGTCATTGAAAACCTTCTCCAAGAATTCTTGATGGTACATAAAAAAATCTGCCCCCTATCATCCACAAGCTAACGGACAAGCCGAGAGCACAGATAAGATCCTATGTAATGTACTCACAAAACTGGTAAACAATAAACGCTCTGATTGGGACAAACAACTTCATCATGCTATTTGGGCTTATCGAGTTGCCTACAAAACGGTACTCAATGCCAACCCATTTCAGATGGTCTTCGGACAAAATGTTGTGCTACCTTTGGACTTCCTAATCCCAGCATTAAAAGTAGCATAAGAGCATGAGTGGAATGGACATGAATTTTTCTCTAGGATATTTGATCTAGAACGCTTAGGTGAGACCAGGCTACGAGTGGCAGCAGGCATTTATGTTGCAAAGAAAAGGCAAAAGGCATGCTTTGATGCCCACATAAAGGATAAAGGATTGAAAGAAGGAGATCTACTGTTGGTTTATATGCTAAAGCAACATGCCCGCAAATTGGAAAAATCAGGATATGGACCCATGATCATTAACAAAATCTCCACTAGTGGTGCGGTTCAATTGGCCACTCTAGAAGGTGACATCTTGTGAAACTATATTAGTGGCTGTCGGGTCAAGCTATATCAAGAACCTCTTACAGAGGATATGCTAACGAGATTTAACACTGCTAAAAAGAGAAAAGAAAAAGAGTTGACAGTTAGAGAAGAAGCATAGGCAGAGGCTAGAGAGCACATTAGGCAAAATAAGTTAAGGTGAGTAGGCTTAGATGTCAACCCGAAAGCCCCAAAATATCATATGGACATGTGCCAAAAATCAGGTATCCTTACTTCTCGAATAATTGACCGATGCCCCTTTGTGACTATAGAGGTAGGACAAGGAAAGAGTGTAAGGGCTGTGAGAGCCTTGGTTGACTCGGGTGAGGCAACTAGTGCAATTAGACTTTCATACTGCCAACATCTGCAATTGAACATCAAGCCGATAGAAGCCTATCTCATAGGTTTGGGAGGTGTGGAAACCCCCTGTTTGGGCGAGGTGGAACTTCCCATCTACCTTCAAGTTGTTCCAATGAAAGTCAAAATGCTAGTGTGTCATGATGACGACCTTATAGAGCCACTTGTCTTGGGTCAAGATTGGATTTACAACCATGCAGTAAACTTCTTCAAGTTTGGGTACACGAACAATGTGTTACATTAGAATTAGAGAACTGCATGCTATAACAGATCATGGCACCACACACTCCCTTAGTTCCTCTAAGACTCATCTTCACGAACAAAATGTTGTATGTTTCAAAAGTTGTATGATCTAGAAGGACTCAATCATGGAAGAACACTCGCAAAGGCAAGCAAACCTTCCTTCTTTTTCGAAGAGTAAAGCATCCACAGTGGTCCAACCTCAGAAGCAAGCAAAATAGTACAATACAACTGGTATATCAAACAGACAAAGCGATTTCAAGAAGAAAGTAGTTTCGAGCATGAAGCAAATCTGGGTACGAAGCGATTACACATGTGGGTTCCAAAGGACTCTTACATGCATAGAGGCCTATTCTCTACACCAGGCAAAAGGTCTCAACAAAGACGCCAAGGAGAGAAAAGGGTAAGAATCGAGCACAGAGACCAAAAGAAGATAAACTCAACCCTTCGGCAAAAGTAAGAAGACAATCATCAAGGATATGGGTTTGAAAGCCAAAAGCATCAGTCGCACCCACAAAACCAAAGAGCCAACCATGAGGGATAAAAAATTCAAGCAACCATCTATAGATGAAGAAGCCTAAGTTGATCTCTACACAGTCAAATACTGGTCTCAAATGGATCCCTAAAGGGAGGAATGGTCAATTGTCATTTAACCATTTCGACTTATTACATCATTTCAAGATCCATTGGCTACCTCCAACAAATACTCCATCAAAGTCCACCAACAACATTGAAAGCCTCGACGTGAAGTAACCATGTGCCTTTGGCATAACCTTGTGTTTTGCACCAATTAGGTCATGCATTTCCAAAGCATGCATTAATGTAGGGCCACCTGACACGGTCGTGCATAGACACAATTGAGAATCCTAGTCACATGTGACACATCTAACCTATATAAAATGACTTATTGATGCTAGCACCTTTCTTCTTGTTTTATTCTATTGATCCAAAAGAGAGAGAGAGAGAGAGAGAGAGAGAGAGAGAGAGAGAGAGAGAGAGAGAGAGAGAGAGAGAGAGAGAGAGAGAGAGCGAGGAAGCAGAAAAGACAACAAGAGGAGACATGACCATGCGATTGAAGAATCTCATTAGTGAACCATTAGCAAGGACATCCATCAACAAGCAAGACAAGGCAAATTGTCAATCACTTTGATGGGAGCAGACCACAAAGAATGCAGATCCATGGACCCTTCACCATGGTAAATATTGGCTATTGTAACAACACTATAACCATGGTAGATTAGGAAACCTCTTCATCAACGTACCCTTGAGCACTTTGCTCAAGACCCAATTTTTTGCACCATACTTCTTCCAATGCATTTCCCAAGTATGCATGCATAGGGCCACATTACAAGGCCGTGCATAAGGCACATATCTTTTTCAACCCATGCACTAATGCACTTACCCATCATCCATTATGGGTTACAAGTACTTGGCATAAACCTTCTAAAAGCCATGATTGGAAGATCCAAGCACCATACAGACTACAACATCGATACCTATGGAGTAATTCACAGTTGATAGATGCTCAAAATCAACATTGACAACCTCTCTTGAGCAACCAACAATTTTTGGGGAAGCTCACCGATACCCCATCATGCGGGCATCCAAGGCAAAAGTATATATAAAGGAAATAAAACTTGCAAAGGATGGCTGAGGAAATTGAAGAACCAGACAACCGACCACCAAGTTACATTTGGAAGATGGACCGCTCTTGTTGGTACATCATGGACATCACCTCTCAAAGCACTACATGGAACAACCACTACAACAAAGGTCTATCAGGGACGACAGACTCAAGAGGGAGGGGGAGTCTTGACACTCAAGGTCAAGCACAAGTATGGAAGCACATCAAGGAAGTGGACCACGAGAAGAAGGAGCATGTAGGGAGCTCCAAGAAGCACATGTCAAATTTTCGGAAGAACCCCCTATAAAAATAGTGATTTTTATCACTAAAAACCATTGTAAAAACTATTTTCAATTTTTGTAACTCCATTTTGTTCAAACCGAGGAGTCCTCGAGCTTGAGGAGTATTAGAAGTATCACCCTACCAATTTTCATGATTTTTAGACTCCATTTGAGCCTCCAAATAAGCCCTGGAGCCTAATTTTTAACTAGGTTGGACACTAGGTATTGACAGGGCCTTAGCCACTCAAAAAACTATAAAAAGGGTTGGAGAGCTCATTTTTGGTGGTAGCTTGTGGTAGATTTGAGCTTTGAAAGAGATTTCTTTTGTAATCAAAGCTTTCCATTGTTGCACTCTTTGCTCTTACCTTGTGCACGTGTGTGTGTATGTGTGTGCATGCTTGTGTGCTTTCACTCACGCACTTGTGCCATCACTTGCTCATAGTCTTCATACTAGTCCTCACGCATGAGGTGAAGCTCCTCACGTTGGTACTTGCCATTGTGCTACAGTGACAGTAAATTTTTTTGGTCTAAACTTTTTAGTCTATTTGTTTTTAGTCAAATTGTTTGTGAGTAAAAAATTTTTAGTCTAAATTTCTAATCGAATTTGTTTGGGTCGATTTGGTTTTAAGTCTATTTTT
>CM035423.1:138599159-138679159 GCA_020310875.1 Ceratopteris richardii | reverse complement strand
AAGTAAGAATCAATGTTGAGTCAGACAATCACAATAGATTTTAAATTCACAATCATATGCACGTATATTTAGATATACTATTGTGAAGTAAGAATCAATGTTGAGTGAGACAATCACAATAGATTTTAAATTCTGAATTATATGCAAATACATTTACATATACTATTGTGAAGTAAAAATCAATGTTGAGTCAGACAATCACAATAGATTCTAAATTGTCAATCATATGCACATAACACTTACACATACTATTGTGAAGTAAGAATCAATGTTGAGATAGACAATCACAATAGATTCTAAATTCTCAATCATATGCAGATACACTTACACATACTATTGTGAAGTAAGAATCAATGTTGAGTCATTTTCATTTACAAATATACACTCATATGCACATACACATAGTATCAGATGAAACTTCATTGGATCCCTTTACAATTCAAGTTTCTGAGAAGGTGTTATTAATTCTACAAGATAAAGCCATCTAGAGACCTAGAAATTTCTAGTTCATTTATTAACACCTTGTCAAACCTTGAATTATAAAGAAGAAGATAAAACCTTTTCTAAGAAATCCATTGGTTCTCCTATCACAATCATACACACACATACACATGCCCATATACAATCACATTAGATTTTCAATCACAATCATATAACATACATGCACATACACATACTATTGTGAAGTAAGAATCAATATTGATTCAAACAATCACAATACAATTTTAATCAACATTCCATCTAGTGATAGTTCGTTGTGTTATCCAGCCTTAAAATTGAAAGATTCGCATGGATTTTGAGCTCTTGCATAGAGAAGAAATGAAGATCCCATCGCTCTCGTTTGGTGTGGACTGTAAAAAAAGTGGTTTTTGCTTGATTTGGGATGTGAAACTTTGTGTATGTAAAGTGATTACCTATTGCAAGAAGAAAAATCTCTCTAGATGCTCGTCTGTAAATTATGTACGACTCTCTTCACTAAAATGGTTTACCATAAAACATTGCCATCACAATGAACATCCAAGCTCATGTTTTGCATGCAGTAAGGATGTAAGGCCTGTGAAAACTGATGCAGGTATTTTAGCAAATGATGTGAGGAATGCTTAAGGTAGACATGCTTTGGAATGCGATGATGAGAGTGAGTAATCCTTGCACTTCTATGATGACTAGTTGCTTGTTGCTGTCTTGCTTTCATCATTGTTTGCTTTACACAAGTGAGCATAGTGCTTATCCTTGCATGGACTCCCGTATGCAGATTTTAGTACTCAAGAACATGCTCATAAAAAAGGTATTCCCATTACCATTCAGAATATAAAATTGCTAATTCGTACTCTTGTTATGTGATGATTGACCATAATGAGCCAAGTGTTTTTTCAAGGTGTGTGAAAAGAAAAACACTTTGGATGCTCATGTGAAAGGGATATCTACCAAAACAGGGCAATCTTCTTGTGAGAAGGAAAATAAGTGGGAGGATGTAAACCTTAAATGATACTTTATGGCTGCCCCAAGACTGAAAAAATTGTATGCATAAACTTGTGCTTCTATAAGCATTATGTCATGCATGATGAGATATGAGCTCATAGAGCCATCCTAAATATTTTATGGTCACGTAATTGACTTAACTTGGTATCAAATTATGTTCTTTTTATGGATTTCCTTTGCATCTTGAGTGTCAAATCTCCTTTTTTTGTAGTGATTTACTGTATTTTCAGGAAAGTATATGATGTTATTCGGAGAGGAATATATTGTATCCTAATACTTTTCCATGTGCATAACAGATACATTTTTCTTGTGTATTGTTGATACTATAGAGGTATGCATTGGAGTACTTTTCGAACATGGCTAGGTGAGTTTTACCGTGCAAGGGACCTGTGAGGATGCATAAGAAAATAGAATCCCAGCGAGTAAAAATCATTGTTTAATTTTATATGAAATGTTATGGAAGAAAGAATGCTGATTCATATGAGGCTATTATGTTCCTAATTTTTTCTTCAAATAATGCCACTCTTATATATACATTTTTTTCTTAGAATTCTCAACCATGGTACGATATGGTATATGAAAGATTTCTTTTCAAGTTGATTTTTGAGTATTTCTGCCATAAGCAGAAAGGAGATTGTGGTGTCCATTTTCGGTACAACACTCCTGTTAAGAAACATATTCCACATCAGCCTGCGATCATTCCCTTGGCTTGATGTGTTTGTTTGTTTGCACTTGAGTTGGTCTGCCAGCTTTTCATTGAAAGGCGCATTTCATTTCTCCACAAAAATGCTTGAATTTAATTCAAAAGGGACATACATCAGTATTAGGAGGAGATACAAAGCAGGTTAATGTACTTCAAATTCCCTTTATGGAGATCCATTTCAGATGATGCATATGCTTTCCAGTCATTAAAGCACAAGAGTAGGGAATATAATAGATAGGCTGCTTAAGGCAGGCTGCCCAAAAATCAAGAGGCTCAAACGTACTACAATATGAGCTCCAGTTTCCTGTTTATGGTTTATCTATAAGTAAATACTATACCGTGTATTGAAGGTCATTTAAATTATTATTAATTAAAAAAAACACACACGCACACACACACACACTGCCCATCATCTTCCTCTGTTCTTCTATTCATCTTAAATATGGGTTTAGCATCTATGGGAACGGGACTATCCCAGCAAGCACATACAAAGTTAAGGTCAAGCTCACAGGAGGGTGCTCACATCCCTTGAAGGGAAGGACAATCCAAAGACCAATCGGTTTGCAACCTGAAGGTCTAATAGATTGGAACCAAATGTTCACTACAACACGTTGAGGTCGTTCCCACGTGGATCTATGTTGACCTTCAATGGCACTCTTGTCTTACAGCAACTAAACTTTTTTTTAAATGGAGGTTCAGCCGAAGCCTACTCCCCCGGACTTTAACTTTGAAATTGCAACTGTACAAGTGAATGGGCATAGCACCCATGGGACCCCCCATATCCCACAATGCAAGGGTTAGACAAGGTAACAACTGAAGGAGACATGGTTACAATTGGGTTTAATTGGCCTAAGCCATAACATGTCCAGCCTGGGACTTGAACCCTGGACCTCCGCCTCAAGAGGCCAAAGCTCAACCAATTGTCCTACATGACGTGGACACAGCAAGTAAACTTTGAATGGAACAACCAGACAATGAGTTAAAACTCTGGATGTTGTTTTTTTTTCCTTGTACCCCTTTCGCTTCACTTGGGATGATCTCTCTCACTTGGGATGATCTCTCGCTGCAACTAAACTTGTACCCCTTTCGCTTCACTTGGCATGATCTCTCGCTGCAAATATGTTGAGCTCATTAACTCTTACTAAAAGAACAACGGAATAATGGATTAGATCTCTTAATACTGCTATCCTTTCACTTGGGAAGATCTCTTGCTTTGGATGTGTTAAATTCATTAACTCTTTGTTAAATCCGAACGGAGAGTAGTGATTGGCTGAATGCAGTTGTTATCGTATACAGAGGATACACAAAGTACCAAAGGAAACCGAACCTTTGAAAAGTGCATCAAAAGAAGTTCCTCAAAACAGAATGCAGGCGTCGTGTTCGATCGGCTGTTCGTCATCAAGATTGATTATGATGGGATGTGTATTTCAGGATACAGTTGTCTACATGCAAGTTGCAACCCTAGAGCTTTAGTATCCAACAAGCAGGTTGAAAGTCATCATCCTCATAAGACCGGAATAAGTAAGCTTCACGAGTCCCGGACCTGACTGTGACTATAAGATAGTTTGGGCAGGCACCGGATCGTTACAGTTTTATAGGTGGGGTATTCAGGAGGTGCGTACAATCCTGGTGAGGACGAAGAGCAGACAATACCGGTAAGTAGACCACAGTAGGAACCGTTGATCGCCTTGCCACACTCCTTTTCTGCTCTATTAGATTAGAAACTGGAAAAAATTGCTTTTCGGGCGTTCAGAGCACTCACTTATGGGTTTCTGCACGTGAAATTGTTAGGAGGAGAAAGTCCTTGCGAGCTCCGTTGAATCGTCAACAACACTTTTGGTCTGGCGCACGCCTCAATTGCAGAGAGCGTCTCGAGATAGCGGATACCTATGGCATCAACGGGTAAAGAACAAATGGCTTCTTTTTCCTCAGCAGAGAGAAGCGACAAGGACCAGGTCGTGGAGAGAGAACTTATTGCGTTCCGGCAATCTTCACGGACTCCACCATCTGTTTCCCTTTCGTTACGTACGAGGGAGAGCTGTGCACTTGCTCTGAAGCATATCTTTGATAAAATATACTCGCCGGCAGAGAGTGAATCTAATAGTAATGACAATAAAGGCATTGCTAGCATCAAAGATCACGAGCGTAGGGACTATATCGAAGTGGAAGCCTATGGCCGAGATAGATAAATAAGAGGTAATTCTTAGGTGGACACCATTTCATCTTATCGTGATTTTATTGTGATATCTGTGTGCCGAAATTTTCAGTCACGTTGTGTATATTTCGAAGAAAGCCTCCTTTAAGGTTTTGCATTTCATAAGAGTATATTATGGAAAAATGTATGTTTTGAAAGGAACGAATTGGTCTACAAATTGGAGCTTCCATATCGTGGATTACTCAGAAGAATGTTCCAAGGCCTTCAAGATTATGGATGCGTCTTTCAGTGAATGCACAGTTTGTCGTTTGCTTTTGGACCTCTACTGTTTGTATTTGTGTGTTCATTGGGTAATATAATTTTTTTTTCTGTTTATTTGTATGCTGAATATATTATAAATCTTTTACCTCGTATTATTCCTGGCTGCGGGTGCCACTGTGCATTCCACTAGCTTTTCAGGGTTGTACAGATCAGGAAGAGGCACCAGCTTGGCGAGTCAGTAGCTCTAGAGAGGTACCTTATGTCTCCGGTTTAAGAAAGTTACGCCTACAGCAAATCCTGTGGATGAAGTAGAGGCCTTTTGTATGCAACTGCCTGCAGGTTTCATTGTTCATGTCGTGTATCGCATGAATCTAATAGAAGTTGTTTGCTTGTCCTTTTCAAGCCATTGTGTGATATCAATATGCATTATATTTCTGCAGGAACACAGAACTCATCGGTCAGAAAAGATGAACGAACAGGGTTTCCACGCTCATGGGAAAGCTGTCCATGTTCCTAAATCTGAGAGTTATTTTTATGACCAAGACCACCAATCTCTGTCACGTCAGGCTGTTATGAGGTAAATATACATTTATGTTGTTCATAATTTGATGGGACATGTGCACATGCATTTTTCACACTTTTGATGCTTTCTCCGACATAATTATCCTGAAAATTAGGCTAGTTGTACGTACCTTTTGTAGCCTAAAAGGATATGTATGTATCCGGAACACCTGCATTCACACTTTTCTATTCAGACATGGACAGGTGAAAGTATACATGGAGTAATGTAGAAATATACAATGCTTAAGGAATTTCATATGTACTGCTTTGTGTTATTCTTTGGACATTGTCAATGTGATTTCAATATCTTAACTGTTTTGTAAGAACATATGTTTGAAAGCTAGAGAGTCAAGGTGCAAGGCCTTTTAAGCTCCCGGAAGTCACCATATCTATTATATTTGCATACATTTTAGACTGTATAATTCAAGTATTTTAGGATATTTTTCATCAAATCACATATCGTATGTCACCTCTAAAACAGAAGGTCATCAGATGGCTAAACATAAGGTCCTGTGCTACATATATAGTTGAAGATTGAGACAAGGTTCCTTATTGATAGAAAGAAGGCTGGACTAAGAATTTATCAGGCTGGCCACAATGTAATTTTTAGCAACTGCAGTACTGCAAGAGAAGTCCTAAAAAGGATGGACAAGATGACTCTTTATTTGGTTACCATCATAATACAAATTTACAGTCTTGCTTAGAAGCATGTTTCATAATATTGAAGACGCTTTTGGGCAATGCTAGGAGTAACATTAATGCACATGATATGCACTCTGAGATATATGGCACCATTTGCCTGAAGTAATGTATCTTTAGTTCTGAGTGTATGATCATGTACTTACATCTTTTGCCTCACATAATGTGTCTTTTAAGATTTAGAGGGGTGAATTTGATTCGGTTTTCTCAATTGTAGCAAAGTGACTTTGATTCACTTTGATCAAACTCAAGTTGTGGGTTGTGATGGTGATACTGAGTTTCAACAACCTATTTTAATTAATGCTTGTATGTGTCCCTTAAATGTCTTTATTGTGGGGGGTGTGTGTGTGTGAGAGAATGTCTTCATTCACTTAGTTCTACACCCACTATTGAGCACTGGAGTTAGTGGTGATGTCATAGAATTGAGTTGATATTATGCATAATGGAGCTGATGGCTCGTGATAAACAACATTAGCATTTTTCAAGTAACTCCTTGATGTAAGCTTATTGATGAATAACACTACAACGATCTTGCCATAGATCTCTCCTTGGATGTGGAGGTGATCATGTGGGCTAGACATAGAGCTTCCAACATGACAACCCAAACATCTATGGGCCAAAAAATGAAATATTTCACAAGTGAGAGTGTACATACTTGGAAAATACTCACTACACAAAAGTGTGCAGGCTGAAAACAACTGACGGATGGTCTGCCTCATAATGAAGGGATAGTGGGGGTAATAATAGTGGTGCGTGGGGGGGAAGCATGGCTCTGACTCTGTAGATAATGGCCATGTAATATAGGGGGTACCCATGTCAGAGTGAGATGTGTATGCCCTAACTGCTGATGATGGGTGGAGGTGGGTGGAGTATGTGGTACATCGGCGGCAGTGTAAGTACCTCCCCAAAGAAGGCTGGTCAAGTGGTGGTCATGCACCTCTGCTCCATCATGTGGTCGTGGGCTATCCTGATGTGTGAGATATCCTCTTGGTGTAGTTGTGGTCGTTGGTATCCAACCATACATCGTCGGCGTTGCCAACTCTCTGTGTTGCTGCCTGCTGGGGTGTGAGCCCTATGCCTTTGGCAGGCAGGCCCGTCTGCTGTGGCCCAGTTCGCTGAAAGAACTGAGTAATAGTCCGCTGGGTACTAAGCCATGTCTGATGTGTGGCCTGTATCGTCGGCTCTCGTCTCTCATATGTCGCCGTGAGGAAGCGTCCCATCCTCCACTGGTCTCCTGTGGTCATGCACAACTGCAGTGACCCCTCTATCTGGAACTATGCTTGTAGGTCTGAGTATGCCGGGCATCGGGTAACCAAGTGCTCCTCACTCTCTATCTCTGTATGGCATACTGTTCACCTCCTCTCCTCTCGAGGAACCAAGTAAATGCATAAAAATCAATAGTGCCTAACTGGAAATGAACAAGAACCCTGTAGCAGGAAATCAAATTCCTGCTGAGTGACGTTTATAACAATCTTGATTTGCTGTTTTATTGCTGATGCATGTGCACCCTTCTGATGTTTATGATGGTTAATGACAGTGGCACCCGTTCGCCACCCAACAAAATATTAAGGCATTATCACGTAGCAGTTTATAGAATATCTGGGTTGGTCGCACAGCTCAACTTACATTATTTTATGCTGGAAGTGTGTACATTTATGATGATATTCCTGCTGACAAGGTATTATTGCTCATGTGAAAAACCTTCTTTGATGGGTTATGAAGCAAAATTCAGAAGCTTAGAACACATGCATGAACTTCATATTTGTGAGTAATTTGGCAAGCTTGCTTGTGATAGCGCCATTTTGATCGCAGGCAAAGGCTATCATGCTCTTGGCAGGGACAGGAAATCCTTTGCTTGTAAGCCAATCTAATGAAGATGAAAGACAGGGTTTGGGCGTCCAGCGAAATTCACCATTTGCCGCGTCAATGTACAGGAATAAAAGTTTCATTGCCATGAAGGACCCAAAAAGGGCCATTGGAGAGCCAGTAAATACTGGCACAAAATCGAGCTTCAATTCAATTGCTGCATCAGATGTTGAAAGCAGTATCCCAATTGCTATTTCTTCAAATAGGCTGCTATTAACCATGGAAACAAGTCCACAACATGCAGCAAAGGAGCCTCAGATAGGTGAGTCCATAGCCATGCTTTATGCAGATGAGTTGTTATAATTTGTACGTAGAATGATTGATCAGTGAGAGCTTCACTCCACATACAGGCCTTCCACATGCTAGGATTGCTTCCCTTGCACGTCTTATGGAGAAAAGAAGGACAGGTTCGATGGAGCTTTCTAAATTCAGGTGATGTATCTTTGCACAATTTCCTGGTTTTGATCAATGACTATTGTTCAGGAATCAGGTTGCTATTCCAACAACGTATGGAGGCAGCTCCATTAAATGATGAGAAAGGCCATGTATGCAGGAAGGAAAGTTCCTGAAGCCAAAAGAAACCTTGTCTGATAGGTCCATCTTCCTGACTACAGTATATGCCATGAAAACATTCTCCATATCTTATATCTATTCATGCCTGATGTAAATTACTGTGTTTAAAACGAAATAACAAACTCATGTTTGCATAAGAGAATATGACAGGATTCATAAATTACGTAAGGCTGCAGCTGTATATGGCAAGGTATCTTCAAAACCTTGTGTGATTAAATGGCTCTGTATTCACTGGCTTATTGCTTTCAAGAGGATTTCTGACAGTACTATGTGGATGGTCTAACTGTTAATTATGCTGTGTTCCTTTTCTTTATGGATAAGATGATTGTATGTTTGCCCTACTTTGGTGTTTGATAAGATTCAACAAGCGTTTCTCTCTCTCTCTCTCTCTCTCTCTCTCTCTCTCTCTCTCTCTCTCTCTCTCTCTCTCTCTCCCCCCCCCCTCCCTCCCTCCCCGTGTGTGTGTGTGTGTGTGTGTGTGTGTGTGTGTGTGTGTGTGTGTGTGTGGGTGTGCATATCTATGTATATGCATCTCTAAATGTATTTTGTGTTTGTGCTAAAATGACATATGAAAAACACACATACAACCAAAAACACATACACGCGTGCGTGGGCGCGCGCACACACACACACAAACAAATGCATATAGAGAATCGAGATGCATATACATATATGTAAACACGTACACGTACACGTACACGTACACGTACACGTGCACACATACACATACAGATACACATACACATACACATACACATACACATACACATACACATACACATACACATACACATACACATACACATACACATACATGCACGTCCACATCCACATACACATACACATACACACACATAGATGAACATCCACATCCAAATACATCCACATCCACATCCACATCCAAATACATCCACATCCACATCCACAACCATATCCACATACATATAAACATACATATACACATTCACATACGCATATGCATAGAAGTATAGATACAATATACATATACACAGATACATGCATATCCATCTTGTAAACTTTGTATTGGATAATTATGATTAAGGAAATTCCTCATAACAAGGTGAGATGGACATAATATAGAAGTCTCTTATATCTATCGGAGTGGTACAAACCATTGCATAATGTATTAGACACAATGATAATATCACCATTGCTGAAATCATGAACCATACACTTATCATCAACAAAGTGTACATGAAGTCTAGCTTTGACTATCAACAGAACTGAAATTAAGTTCTTCTTGATACTAGGTATATACAATGAATTTTTCAAGAGAATCAAACCTCCATTTGTAAGTGTAAGTTCAATTTCTCCTACTCCAATGATAAGATAATAGGCATTATTTGCATTCATCACATGTTCTCTCTTGAAAGATGCAAATTTTTTTTTGGATGAAGTTATGTGCTTAAAAACACCACTATCAGAGAACCAATCTAAATCATCGTCACTCACAATCATGCATTTAAAATGCAATGATGCATCATAATGACATCTAACAATAAATGGCCCAAAAATCTTGAGCCATATTGGCTTCCTCATTCCTTGCATTTGAAGAATTTTCAACAATAGTAATGCCAGATTCCTTCTTTTTTTCATTGTGCTTAGCAAGCTTTCTACACTCATCAATAGTATGGCTAGTTTGGAGACAATATTTGCATCTCTTATTCTTTTGTGGATCAACATTATTAGAGGAATGAGTGGAAGAGCAAAGTTGAGGTTTTGGTTTTGATGAACCCAAATCTAAATCATACTTGTTTTTTCCTTTTTGTGAGATGGCAAGTGCTTGCGTTCCCTCAATCAAACCACTCCTATTCATTCTAGATTGCTCTTCTTGCAAAAGAAAGAGACACAACCTCATCAAATGCATACATATTTGGATTCCCTTTTGCGACCAAGTTGAGTGTAGTGGCAAAGCTTTGAATAGATTCTAGTAATCCTTTTAACAATGTAGAGATGAGTGCTGCATCCTAAATAATCTCATCTATGTTTGTCAGTTGCTCTTTCAAGTCCTTGATATATATCACATACAGATCCACAGAATCATTTTTAGTCATACATGCATCCTCAATTTGCTCCCTCAAGTATGAGACACTTGCTTCATTACACAGGACATACAAAGAAGCAAGAGTGTCATATGCCTACCTTGACATGGGGGTCTTCGATGTACATCTGCCACTATGTTCATAGTTGTTTTGCAACAAATACATGTTTCATCATGTAAGAGCACATTGGATAGTTGATCCCATCAAGCTTAACTTCAGATTGAAGCATGCCAAACAAGTCATTGCTGCTTGCCATTTCACTAATGTACAAAAATGTGATAATATCTTTTCTTCAGTGAATGTTGAAATGAATCTCACTCTGATGGCGATTTGAATTGCACGAATGGCTTTGAAATGGAGGTAAAACCTAAAACCCAGTGCATGATTGATGAAAATGTTTCTTGGCTATTGAAAAATCATTGAGAAATAGATGCATCACCTATGGTTATAGATAAGTATAAACTTTAATCTCTATTCTCAAATTTTGATTTCTCATTGCACATTGCATTATGCACATTGCTCGTAATAGTATGAAAATTCATAAAAAATACTACATAGCACATATGACTAAATCCCACAGATGATAGATTGTAGATAATAGAAATTTAGAATGACAGAGTCCCATTGTCTAATGCCCATTATGATCCAGCATAAACTGAATGCCCAAATAATGATGCAAATGATCCAAATCAGACATCTCAATTGAAGCATGCGAATCAACCTTGAAATCAGTAGTATGCTTGTCATGAGAACTAGTGAGCAACATCTCATTAACATAAACAACAATGATCAGAAGCATATAATTAGCACGCTTAAGATATGAGGTGCTTTCAGTTGTGTTGTTCTCAAAACCATGTGTAATCAGATAAGCATGTATCTTTTCATAACAAACATGTGGTGCTTGCTTTAAACCATATAATGCTTTCTTTAACCTGCACACTTAGTTTTCATGCCCTTTTTGCACAAAGCCACAGGGTTGAAAAACATAAACGTCTTCATGCAAGTCACCATTAAAAAATGATCTTTTAATGTCCAATTGATGTACCTTCGAACCATGATGAGCTGCAAGTGCACAAAGGCTACGAACAGTAGTCATTCGACGTGTAGGTGCAAAGGTTTCATCAAAATCAATGCCTCTTTTCTGCACATAACCCTTTGCAACAAGCCTAGCCTTATACATGTCAACTGTTCCATCATGTTTACACTTTAGCTTGTATACCCACTTATTGCCAATAGCCTTCTTGCCAGGAGGCAAGTCAAATAAAGACCATCATGTTTACACTTTAGCTTGTATACCCACTTATTGCCAATGGCCTTCTTGCCAGGAGGCAAGTCACATAAAGACCAGGTACCATTTTTCATGATAGCATCATATTCAGATTGCATTGCAGCCATCAAATGTTCAGAATTTTGTGCTTCATCAAATGAAACAGGCTTAGTCTCATCACAAAGACTAGAGGCAGCCATAGCATAGCAATCTGATGCAAAAGAGGCACTATGAGAGCCTGAACGAGTATAGTATGATAGAGGTGCATCTAATTTGTTGTCACGCAAAGTCTGCACTAGCCATTTTGGCATAGTTTTGGCATCCTCAATATCAGCTCTCTCATCAACAAGTGCATCATGCAAATCTACATCAGAAATGGAATGATCTGTATCATCACATGAAACTTGCAATGTCTGAGAGTTTGCCTCATTAGGAACAGGAGATTGTCCACCTGTAAAAAGAGGCAGCAAAGTATCATACATGTCTTTGGAGCTAATAGATATCTCCTTCGTACATGAAAGTAAAGGTTGAATAACATCTTCCACAAAAACATCACGACTAACCAAAATGCGTTTAGTTTATGGATGATATAGACGATAGCGTTTTTCTTTCAGAACTGTACCCAACAAAAATACATTTTATAGCCTTATCATCCAATTTCCTACAATGTTGTTTAGCCACTAATGCATATGTCAAACAACCAAAAACACAAAGATGAGCAACATATGGCTTGTAACCATGCCAAGCCTCATATGGAGTGATAGACTACAGTGCTTTAGTGGGACACCTGTTAAGTACATATGCTCCACACATGACGACCTCAAGCCAGAAACTATGTGGTAAAGCTTGACTCTTGACCATGCAGGTCGCCATCTCCATGAGTGACCTATTCTTCCGTTTCGCAACTCCATTTTGTTGAGGTATATACAACACTGTACACTGATGTTTTATCCCACGTTCAACCAGAAATGCATTAAAGTCAAAAGACATATATTCCCTCCCTCAATTAGAACGAAGAGTGCCCATTTTACATGCTGACAGATTCTCAACCATAACCAGAAATTGTTTGAAGCACATAAACACTTCGGACTTTGCTTTGAGTGGATATACCCATGCATGCCTGGAAAAATCATCAATGAAAGTCACGAAGTAAAGATAGTTTCGAAAAGAGCATATCTGCATAGGACCACATACATCACTGTGAACAAACTACAAATTCTGAGTAGCTCGAACTGAACCATCCTTTGAAAAGGAGGAATGCTGCATTTTGCCCAAAATATGACCTTCACGAACATGTTTACCTGGTCCCTCAAGTTTGGGCAAAGAGGACGCCATATCAGATTTCTACACATATAGCAAACTAGCGAAATTCAGATGACCAAAGCGTGCAGGCAATAATCATGTCGCCATTTGACAGATCATGAACTGTACATATATCATCAAAAAGTTTCACAACCAAGCCAATCTTGGCTAATGCGAAAACTGATAACATATTTTTCTTGATCCTTGGCACAAATAAAGCATCTGATAGAGTGAAAGAACTACCATCAGCAGTAGTCAAAATTATCTTACCAACTCCCATAACAGGATAAGAGGAATTGTTGGTGCATGTGATAGTATTCCCTGTAGGGATAGGCTCAAGTGAGGTGAAGAAACTGAGCTGTGAGGTAATATGTTTGGTTGCCATACTATCAAAATACCAAACATTGGAGTCTACTGCAGATATGCATTGCTCATGAGAAGATTGGTCAAAACTACAAACAGTAGTAAATGCCCATCCTTCATTCTGCACAAGATTAGTAGACTCTGTTTTCGGTGTAGAGGCCTTTGCAACAACCATTCTGGCCTCATTCTTCTTTGCCTCTTTAACAATGATCTTTGGACAACTCTTAATGACATGATCATTTGATTTACAATATTTGCAAAACAATTTTTGCTTTTCTGATTTCTTCTCATCGTCTTCTTTCTTTGAATGTGCAACATTTGCAAATTTTTTCTTACTACTAAAAGAGCTCCATTTACCTTTGCCCTTTTGACTAGCCAAGAAAGCTTGATCTCCAACATGCATAATGGACTATAGGTCATGAATCATGAGTCATACCATGTAAAGAATCACGTGTCATATGTGACATGTCATCGATCAAATTTCATGATTCATGACTCAAATGTGGTAAGTTTAGTATGGATTTTAATAGGCATTGGAACTTGTATAAACTATATGTTCAAGAGATTAAATATAAATTGAATGGTTGTAACCCTTAGATTTAATTTTTTTTAAGGTGTGGAAACCTTAGCCTTGAGAGAAGCTCTTCTAAATGCCACCTTGGGGTGTACATGAGAGAAGAATCCTCAATTGATTTGGAAACAATGTGATAGGATTTAGAGAGTTAGAATCCACGTGAGAGTCTTTGGAAAAGTGTCCACATGAGGGACATTTGGTTGGATACCTAGATGAGTCCAAGCACATGGATCCCCTTGTCTTAGAGGTATATCAAATGCCCAAATAATGATGCAATGCCCTAAATCAGATATCTCAAATGAGGGATGCAAATCAGTCTTGAAATTAGCAGTATGCTTCTCATGAGGACTAGTGAGCAGCATGTCATCAACATAAACAACAATGATCAAAAGCACATCATTAACATGCTTAACATATGAGGTGCTTTCAGCTGTACTATTCTCAAAACCATGTGCAATCAGATAAGGATGTATCTTTTCATACTAAACATGTGGTGCTTGCTTTAAACCATATAATGCCTTCTTTAACCTGCACACCTAGTTTTCATGCCCTTTTTGCACAAAGCCATGGGGTTGAAAAACATACATGTCTTCATGCACGTCACCATTCAGAAATGATGTTTTAATGTCCAATTGATGTACTTTCCAACTATGATGAGTTGCAAGTGCACAGATGCTACGAACAGTAGTTATTCGACATGTAGGTGCAAATGTTTCATCAAAATAAATGCCTCATTCCTATGCATAACCCTTTGCTACAAGACTAGCCTTATACCTATCAGCTATTCCATCAGGTTTACATTTTAGCTTGTATACCCACTTATTGCCAATGGTCTTCTTGCCAGGAGGCAAGTCACATAAAGACCAGGTACCATTTTTCATGATAGCATCATATTCAGATTGCAGTGCAGACATCTAGTGTTCAGAATTTTGTGCTTCATCAAACAAAACATGCTCAGTCTCATCACAGAGAGTAGACGCAACCATGGCGTAGGAATCTGATGCAAAACAGGCACTATGAGAGCCTGAATGAGCACAATATAATAGAGGTCCATCTAATTTGCTATCACGCAAAGTCTGCACTAGCGCTTTTGGCATAGTTTTGCATCCTCAATATCAACTCTCTTATCAATAATTGCATCATGAAAATCTGCATAAAAAATTGAATGATCTGCATCATCACATGAAACCTGCAATGGCTGAGAGTTTGCCTCATTAGGAACAACAAACTTTCCACCTATAAAAAGAGGAAGCAAAGTATCATACATATCTTTGGAGCTAATAGATGTCTCCTTCCTACATGAAAGTAAAGGCTGAATAGCATCTTCCACAAGAACAACATCACGACTAACCAAAATGTGTTTAGTTTGTGGATGATACAGATAATAGCCTTTTGCTTTCAGAATTGTACCCAACAAAAATATATTTTATAGCCTTATCATCCAATTTCCTACAATGTTGTTTAGCCACTAATGCATATGTCAAACAACAAAAACACACATATGAGCAACACATGGCTTGTGACCATGCCAAGCTTCATATGGAGTGATAGACTACAGTGATTTAGTGGGAAACCTCTTAAGTACATATGTTGCACACGTAGTAGCCTCAAGCCAGAAACTATGTGGTAAAGTGTAACTCTTGACCATACACCTCGCCATCTCCATGAGTGACATGTTCTTCCATTCAACAACTCCATTCCATTGAGGTATATACGGCACTGTACACTGATGTTTTATCCTACGTTCAACCAGAAATGCATTAAAGTTAGAAGACATACATTTCCCCCCTCGATCAGAATGGAGGCTGCCCATTTCACATGCTGATAAATTCTCAGCCATAACCAAAAATTGTTTGAAGCACATAAACACTTTGGACTTTGCTTTGAGTGGATATACCCATGAACGCTTGGAAAAATCATCAATGAAAGTCACGAAGAAAAAATAGTTTCCAAAAGAGCGTGTCTACATAGGACCATATATATCACTATGAACAAGTTCCAATTTCTGAGTAGCTCGAAGTGAATCATCTTTTGGAAAGGAGGAATGCTGCATTTTGCCCAAAATACAACCTTCACAAACATGTTTACCAGGTTCCTCAAGTTTGGGAAAAGAGGACACCATATCATATTTCTATAGGCATAGCAAGTTAGCAAAATTTAGATGGCCAAAGCATGCATGCGAAAGCTTTGCATCTGACATAGCTTGAGAATCATGTACTGCACATGCTGAATCATTCATAGATTTTTCATAATCTATGAGCTTATACAATCCACGACATAAAATGTCAGAAGCAATAATCATGTTGCCATTTGACTGATGATGAACTATATATCTGTCATCAACAAATTTCACAACCAAGCCAATTTTGACTTATGCAAAAACTGATAACATATTTTTCTTAATCCCTGTCACAAATAAAGCATCTGATAGAGTGAAAGAACTACCATTAGTAGTAGTCAAAATGATCTTACCAACTCCCATAAGAGGATAGGAGGAGTTGTTGGTGCATGTGACACTATTCCTTGTAGGGGTAGGCTCAAGTGAAGTGAAGGAACTGTGCTACGAGGTAATATGTTTGGCTGCCCCACTATCAAAATACCAAACATCTAAGTCTACTACAGACATACACTGCTCATGAGAAGATGGGTCAAAACTACAAACAATAGTAAATTCCCATTCTTCATTCTACATAAGATTAGCAAACTCTGTTTTTGGTTTAGAGGCCCTTGCAACAACCATTCCGACCTCTTTCTTCTTTGCCTCTTTAGCAGCCAGTTTTGGACAGCTCTTAATGACATGATCATTTTCTTTACAGTATTTGCAAACCAATTTTTTCTTTTCTAATTTCTTCTCACCTTTGTCTTCTTTCTTTGAATGTGCAACATCTGTAGATTTTTGCTTACTACTAGAAGAGCCCCATTTACCTTTGCCCTTTTGACTAGCTAGGAAAGCTTGATCTGCAACACACATAATGGACCTGTTTTGCCTATACTGATTTCCCTGCAACATAACAAACACGAACTCTTCAAATGACAGGGCATTTGGATTGCCTTTCATCATCAAATGAAGAGTAGAATCAAAACTATGATATGAATCAGGAAGACCATTCAAAACGGTTTGCACAAGTGAGCTATCTTGTATAACTTCATCAGCAGAAATCAAATGTTCCTTCAAATCCTTGATTTTTGTCACAAAACTGTCCATAGAATCACCTTCATTCATATGCTGACTCTCCAACTGTTTTTGGAGATAAGCAACATGAGCCTTATTCCTAGCTTGATACAATGTGTAAGTGTATCCCAAGCATTCTTAGCTATTCTGCAAGAGCGAATGTGAGGAATAATGGCACGTTTGACAGACAAGGCTATCAATGCATGTGCCTGATGATCTCTGCCATCCAAACAAATTTTCTCTATAGTAGGTGCAGTAGAAACCACAACATGAATAGGAATTTGAAGAATATCAGCATCTTCAACACCATCTGCATCAGCTTCAATACTTGTATTTGCAGTTGTAATAGGATGTTTTTCAACACCCTGCACATTGTTCCACAGTCCTTTTGCAATCAATACATGTCGCATCATATAAGCCCACAATGGGTAATTGGTACCTTCCAACTTATTCTCAATAGCCAACATACGAAATACATCACTACTTTTATCCATGGTCACTGACTAAAATACCTTGATGCAGAAAAATGATTGTATCTAAAAAAGTTGAACAAAACTACCCTAACGAGTTCCACTACAATTATAGAAGACTTTGAGATGCTTATACTAGCGAAGCAAAATGTGTATATATCTTTGGCACAAAAAGATGAAATAGCCTCCACAAAGCACTGCGATAGTGCATTTGGAGGTCGAAACGAGCTCAAATCACGATTTCAACACACAAAACGAAGCAATTTTGATCTCCTAATCACCCTGAGTATGCTCACCAAATTTCATGCGATTATGAGACTGTGACCGGAGGGGTGTTGACAATGCCTTAGATGAAGCGGCGACCTACTCTAATACCAATTGTTGGAGTTAGATGTCTGTGGAAGCACGCAAACAACACAAGGAAGAAGAAGAAGCTTGGAGCACAACACACAATACTGAATGTATTACCACTAGAATGTACAAAGATCAGTAACCCATTAGGGCTATAGGCGTATATACAAGTCTGGGGAAAAAAACCTCCTAAAGAGGGAAAAAAGTACCCCAGTGGTCCTAGTGTGTTCACACACATCACTACCTAAATATATCAACAATATATGCTCTCTCTTACCCCTAGTTGTCTTGCTAGTTAGATTAATTTCTTTGATTGTAGAAAATGTAGGTTTCTCAACATTGGCATCAACATCAAGGTGTTAAATAAGGCTAATATACATCATATTCTTATCCTTAGAATCCATATATTTAGCCTTCTAACCCATGATTTGTACAAAAAGACTCTTATCATTCTAGGTTTGTATGATCTATCATCAATCATTCATGTGATTCATGTCACATGAATTATGTACTAATTTTCATGTTTATAATTATATATTATATATGGCAACAATAAATATTATATATTTCATGTTTCTCAACATTGGCATCAACATCAAGGTGTTAAATAGGGCTAATATACATCATATTCTTATCCTTAGAATCCATATATTTAGCCTTCTAACCCATGATTTGTACAAAAAGACTATCATTCTAGGTTTATATGATCTATCATCAATCATCCATGAGATTCATGTCGCATGAAGTATGTAATAATTTTTATGTTTATAATTATATACTAGATATGGCAATAATAAATATATATGCCAACCATAATTATATATATATATATATATATATATATATATATATATATATATATATATATATATATATATATATATATATATATATATATATATATATATATATATATATATATATATATATATATATTCATAATTATATATATGCCAACAATAATTATATAGCATCGATTATCATAAATATTAGTCATTAAGTTACGTGTGAGTCTTGAATTTTTGATATTTCATGACTCATGATTATGACATGAGACACCATTCATATCATGAATTATGAGTCATGAATCATGAGTCATGAATCATGGCTCATAGTACATAGTATTATAAATTTATGACATATCATATATTTATAATACTATGCACTATGAGTCATGACATGTCAAGAGACAAGAATCGCATGTGACAAGTGACATATGATATGTCATGGCTTAGTGACTAACATGTATGATGTTTGATGTTAGATAAGAACATAGAATATAGTTTCATATTGCATGATTCATGAATGATGACCCACATGCCACATAATACATATGATCATATCGCCATCTTTAGTTTTGGAATTTAGCATATAATTATGTACATTTCTTTGATTGCTTGATCAATCATAAATGATCAAGAATAATTTGATAGTAGATTCATTTTGTTTCTATGTAATTAGATTTGTTCATATACAACTATATCTGCCAAGCTATCATGGAGATTGGTCCATAAAAAGTGGTCCATGTTACCCTCAAAAAGTGGTCCATGTTACGCTCTATTGTGTGGTCCATGTTACCCAAGCATTTATTTCTTGAAATAAGACATGGAAAAAATATCATGGAGCTACAACATTTTAACCACTTGCTCAAAAGTAGTCTTTCAATGATATTGACTTGGTGAAGCTTGCCAAAACTGCATTTATATTTTGTAATGATGCTGGATTTCTGAAGCGTGCCAAGAGAAGGTTTGCACACATATGGATAATGGCAAAGCTTGCACATAAGACATGATTGAATAATAGTCTTAGGGGACATGTAGAAGGATTGATGCAAGGTCTAGAACCCTTATTTTTATTCATATGCATTGCACATAGAGAGTTCAATTGGATTGGTATATGAGTTCATGGATCAAGTCGCAGAATCTCTCCAAAGATGTCCTCATTTCACATTGGATGGGAAAATTTGTTTTTATTCTATTTTTTTTTATATATGTATGTATGTATGTGTTGGAATGGATGCCAAAATAGCTTCAACGAGCAAGTTTTTTGTGAAGAAAAAGAGAAAAATGTATTTCTTGATATCATAAATTATCCCAAATTTTGTAAAAATGAGGAATATAGAATTTGTACGGCTGTCTAGGGTGTAGATCTTCATAATAGAAGCTAGAAAGAGCAAACTTTAAGTGTGAACTTCAACACTTAAACTGGTATAAAAGACAATTCAAGTCATGTTGTGGGGGGATTCATTTTTAGAGGTTAATGAGATCTAGAGAGCTGTTTCCAAATTCCTTTCCTGTCATCTTGTTGCTTTGGTAATTTGAAGTTAGCTTTGTGAGTATTTTTCGTGGACTTATCTGAGAGATTAGTTGTTTTTTGTGTGTGTAGTGCTCTTATTGATCTATTTTCATCTTATTACAACTGCGAAAACTTGAAACTATTGTACAGAATCTTCCTTATGAATAATAACACACTTTACACATTGAGAATCACTGAAAAAGGTCATTCCTATCCTTCCTTATGCTTAATTGAAGATTTACACTAAACAATGGTGAGATCTTTGAACGTGTGTCTTGGATGAAATAGATTGATGAGTGTACTGATCTTTGTTTGATAAGTCTTGGATTCCATTAATTAAGAAGAGCCTAGAGCTTTCATATACTTTCGAGATTGAAAATTTAGTGTTTGAGGTCATTAGATTTTTGTGATGTGATGATTGGAGAGGACAACTCCGAAATAGAACAAACATTTTTGGCATAGTTGTCAGGAAATAGTGCATTTGGCCTTGATCATCCTGGTTGACGGTAACAAATACGTCATGAAAGGTGCATTTCAATTTTCAAATGCAAAAGAGGATGAAAAGGTGTGTAACTTTGATCTTTTTTCATTCATCGTGTTAAATTGCTAATGAAAAAGTTTTCTTTTTTATTCTCTATTGTCATTAATGAAATCTAATGACTTATAAGCTTTTGAGTTTTTCTTTGAATTTGTGTTTTGGAAAATTTGAGAGATTTGAAACCCTGTTAATTAAGAGATCGCTAATGATATTATTAAAAGAAGGATACAAATAAAGAAAAATAAAATATTTATGTTTCGTGTAATCAAGAGCGGAACAGTCCCTTGATGGATCCATTACATATCCAAGGGAAGTGTAGAAGACTTATGTGTAACATTTTTTTTTGTCTCTAAGCAAGATTTTTTTTCTATCTCTAATCAAGATAAAGCAAGAAATATTTTTGTAAGGCACATAACTTGAACATTCAAAACAAAATTCTTATAAAAGGATTCATATGAATAACATTTTGATATTGATTTGAAAATCTAGTCTCCTCTTTGAAAGAATTCGATTTTATTGATAATGATAGGGTAATAAATGTTGGAGTATGTTAGATAACCACATAGAATATATTTTCATATTGCATGATTCATGAATGATGACCCACATGCGAATGTCATAATACATATGATCATATCATCATTGCAACTTTAATTTTGGAATTTGGCATATAATTATGTACATTTCCTTGATTACTTGATCAATCATAAATGATCAAGAACAAATTAATAGTTGATTCATTTTGTTTATATGTAATTAGGTTTGTTTATATACGGCTACATCTGCCAAGCTATCATGGAGATTAGTCCACAAAAAGTAGTCCATGTTACCCTCTATTGTGTGGATCCCATGTGGTACCCAAGAATTTATTTGTTGAAATAGGACATGAAAAAATATCGTGGATCTACAATATTTTTACCACTTGCTGAAAAGTGGTATTTCAATGATATTGACTTGGTGAAGCTTGCCAAAATTGCATTTAGATTTTGTAATGATATAGGCTTTGTAAAGCTTTCGGAGACAAGTTTTGAATACATATGGATAATGACAAAGAGATTGGCAAGAGTAAGGCAGAGCTTGCACATAAGACATGATTGAATAATTGTTTTTGGGGGCATGTGGAAGGATTGGTGAAGGGTTTAGAACCCTTATTTTTATTTATATGCATCGCACATAGAGATTTCAATTGGATTAGTGTATGCGTTCATGGATCAAGTTAGAGAATCTCTCCAAAGATGTCCTCATTTCACATTGGATGGGTAAATTTATTTTTATATATGTATGTATGTATGTGTTGAATTGGATGCCAAAATAGATTCAATGAGCAAGTTTTTTGTAAAGAAAAAGAGAAAATTTTGTAAAAATGAACAAGATTCTTCCTCATAATGATATCTATCTCATATAGTTTCTTTTATAGAATTTGTAGAGCTCTCTAGAGTGTAGATTTTCATAATAGAAGCTAGAAAGAGCGAACTTCAAGTGTGAACTTCAACACTTAAATTGGTATAAAAGACAATTCAAGTTATTTTGTGGGGGGATTCATTTTCGGAGGTTAATGAGTTCTAGAGAGCTGTTTCCAAATTCCTTTCTTGTCATCCCTCTGTTTTGGTAATTTGAAGTTCGCTTTGTGAGTATTTTTCGTAGACTTATCTAAGAGATTAGTTATTTTTTGTGTGTGCAATGCTCCTATTGATCTATTTTCATCTTAAGTTCTTGTGAAATTAAAGTATAGTCTCTTCTCTCAATAGTGTGTGAAACTGGAGAAAACGTAATTCTCTCGTCAAGGCATTACAATTGCAAAAAATTGAAACTATTGTACAAATTCTTCTTTATGAATAATAACACAGTTTACGCATTGAGAATCACTCAAAAAGCTCATTCCTATCCTTCCTTATGCTTAATTGAAGATTTACGCTAAAAAATGATGAGATCTTTGAACGTGTCTCTTGGATGAAACAGCTTGATGAGTGTACTGATCTTTGTATGACAAGTCTTGGATTCCATTAATTAAGAAGAGGCTAGAGATTTCATATACTTTCGGGAATGAAATCTAGTGTTTGAGGTCATTAGAGTTTTGTGATGTGATGATTGGAGGGGACAACTCCAAAATAGAACAAATATTTTTGGCATAGTTGTCACGAAATAGTGCATTTTTCCTTGTTGGTTCTTCCTAGACGATAGTAAGAAATACTTCATGAAAGGTGCATTTCAATTTTCAAATGCAAAAAGAGGATGAAAAAGTGTGTAACTTTGATCTTTGTTCATTCATCTTGTTAAATTGATTATTGAAAAGTTTTCTCTTTATTCTCTATTCTCATTAATGAAATCTAATCCCTTATAAGCTTTTGAGCTTTTCTTTGAATTTGTGTTTTGGAAAAAAAAAATTGAAAGTTGATTATATTAGAAAATTTCACAAAAAATGGAATTGAATAACATGGTGAGATGAAGATTCATGAACAAGATGTGAAGTTTCTTGCATGAGAGATTTGGACCCTTGCGTTCCATGCTCGCACAAAGCACGTTGAGATGCACTATCATTAAGGAGTGGTTCACTCTTGGAGAGATCAGTTTAGTATATGTGCCCGCACAAGATAACATTGCATAATTTTTCACAAAGGATCTACCCAGGGTGAAGTTTGAAGCTTTCCGCAAAGTTGTGGGCTTACTTTTGTGGATTGATCTCTTTCCAAATAGCTTGGCACTTCCTTATACATGAGTGCGAGCTCCTTGTTCATTGCATTGCTCCCATGGGGATTACTTGATATATTTCGATAGTGATGTGTGTGAACACATATAGGATCACCGGGGAACTTTTTTCCCTCTTTAGGAGGTTTTCTTCCCACGATTTGTATATATGCATATAACCCTAATAGGTTACTTATTCTTGTACATTCATATGGTGATTCATTTAGTGGTTTGCCCCATGCTTCTTCTTCTTCTTCCTTGTGCTTTTTGTGTGCTTCCACACACCTCTAAATCTAGCAAATAGCTGATCAAATTCTTCTAATTTTTCTTGAGGATGTGTATTAGCACAATCTATTGAAGGAAATAAAGTGGATTTCCAATAATCTATGCAAGTAGACATTTAAATCAGGTTGAAAAAGAACTACACTACTACTCAAAGAGGATGTTTAGGTATGATGTATGCTACTAAGAAATTCAGATACTATCTATTTCCATTCTCCTTTCCTTTACGTCTCCAACGTCTTGAGATTTTATACATAAGACCCGTGTGGTTATAGTTTGATGAAACACCAAAAACTATTATTCCTCTTTGAAAACATCTGGGTAAGATAATCCTCAAACATGTGAGGCAGTTATTTTTTGCATTGTATTATAAAAAGAACTATAACTATGATTTAATATTTTTATACTTTTATAACTAAAAACTTTTTCTAGATAGATATTTATGCCCATAGAATGAGGTATGGTAGTGAAATATTTCATATAATAATCAGAATCATCAAGTAGTAGTGAAAGTAAAAAAGCAAAGTCCAAATCATCTTACTCTAAGGAGACAATAACTGTTGGGTGTGTGTGGAAGTGTGAGAGATACACAAGAAGCACAAACGTGGCAAGACACGTGGAGAAGAGATGGATGGTTGGAATAGATCTCACCATTGACGATAAATAGAACTAAAGTAAGAGCTTAATGATATTCCTAAGATCCAAACAACCAAACATGTGCATATGACTAACCATAGGTTTATGTCTATTCCAAAACTTGGTCGAAGGTCCTTTCCTTTAACCATACATCATGCCATTTCAAGGAGTGTTCTATTTTCATGTTCTCCAACACCATTTTACTAAGGTGTATATGGCACCCTTACATTGGAGTTAAAATCCTCTTTCATAAAGAAAAGCATTAAATTCATGTGACATTCATTCACTGCCATAATATGTGCATAGAGTCAAAATCTTGTTTCCATAAAAATTTTCAGCCATAGCTAAAAATGCTTTGAAGCAAGAAAATACCTCGTTCTTTGCTTTCATAGGATACATTCATATATGTTGAGTAGCATCATCAGTGAAGGTAACAAAATATACATGCTTCCCAAAAGATGGAGTCTTGCCAGGACCAAATACATCACTATGAACAAGTTGCACTTTTCTTGAAGTGTGTGTATGATTGTTTTTGGGAAAAAAAGCACGATGCATTTTTCCAAGTATGCAATATTCACATGCATGCTTTTCAATGGACTCAAGTGTTGGAAAACCAATAACCATGTCCTTCTTTTGCAAATATAGCAAATTATTGAAGTTCATGTGATGAAAATGAGCATGTCGAAGAAGTATGAGCAACCAAGGCATTTAAGGCAACCTCTTGCATCTATCCGAGTGGTAAAAACCATTGCATAATGTATTAGACACGACGATAATATCACCATTGCTGAAATCATGAACCATACACTTATTGTCAACAAAGTGTACATGAAGTCCAGCTTTGAATATCAACAGAATTGAAATTAAGTTCTCCTTGATATGGGGCATGCACAATGAATTTTTCAAGAGAATCAAACCTCCATTTGCAAGTTTAAGCTCAATTTCTCCTACTCCAATGATAAGATAATACGCATTACTTGCACTCATCACATGTTCTCTTTTGAAAGATGGAAAAAACCTTTTGCATGAAGTTATGTGCTTTGAAGCACCACTATCAAAGAACCAATCTAAATCATCCTCACTCACAACCATACATTTAAAATGCAATGATGCATCATAATGACATGTAACAACACATGCTCCAAAAATCTTGAGCCATATTGGCTTCCTCATTCTTTGCATTTGAAGAATTTTTAGCAATAGACATGCCATATTCCTTCTCGTTTTCATTGTGTTTAGCAAGCTTTCTACACTCATTAATAGTATGACTACCAAGCAGACAATAACATACAATATTTTGCTTTTTACACTCATCAATAGTACACAATATTTGCATCTCTTCTTCTTTTCAGAATCAACATCATTAGAGGAATGAGTGGAAGAGCAAGGTTGAGGCTTTGATTTTGATGAACCCAAATCTAAACCGTACTTGTTTTTTCCTTTTTGTGAGATAGCAAGTGCTCGTGTTCCCTCAGTTAAAGCAGTCCTGTTCATTCTAGATTGTTGTTCTTGCAAAAGATGGAGACACAACCTCATCAAATGCATACATATTTGGATTCCCTTTTGCAACCAAACAGAGTGTAGTGCAAAGGTTTGAATAAATTTTGGCAATCCTTTCATCAATGTAGAGATGAGTGATGCATCGGGAATAATCTCATCTATGTTTGTTAGTTGCTCTTCCAAGTCCTTGATATATATCACATACGCATCCATAGACTCATTTTTAGTCATACATACAATGTCATCCTCAATTTTCTCCCTCAAGTATGCAACACGTGCTTCAGCACACACGACATACAAAGAAGACAAGAGTGTCCCATGCCTGCCTTGATGTAGAAAATGACTGAATGTGTGGAACTATATGACTCCACAAAAAGCACAATCAATGCATGAGCTTGAGCATCTCTTCCATCCCATGTAAGTTGCTCTTGGGTAGGTGGCATAACCACTATAGTTGAAGAAGAAGCTCCATTTGTGATAGTGGACAATGAACTAGAACATGCAGGTCTTCTAGTACATCTGGCACTATGTTCACTAGTTGTTTTGCAACAAAAACATGTTTCATCATGTAAGAACACATTGGATAGTTGATCTCATCAAGCTTATCTTCACATTGAAGCATGCCAAACAAGTCATTGTTTCCTGCCATTTCACTAATGTAAAAAATGTGAGAATATCTTTTCTTCAATGAATGTTGAAATGAATCTCACTCTGATGGCGATTCGGACTGCATGAATAGCTTTGAAATGGGGGATAAAACCTAAAACCGTAGTGCATGACTGATGAAAATGTTTCTTGGCTACTGAACAATCATTGTTCTATGGTGCAAAGTTGATTTGCATTGTTAAAAGTGCATGTGCATTGCGATGTGAAAAATCAAAACTTGAGAAGGAGCTGAACCTACTCTGATACCACTATTGGGTGTGTATAGAAGTGTGAGAGGCACACAAGAAGCACAAATGCAACAAGACACATAGAGAAGATAGATGGTAGGAATAGCTCTTACTATTGTCAATGAACATAATTGAAGTAAGAGCCTAATAATATCCCTAAATACAATGTACCACCACATATGAGTGTATCATATTGTATGTGGTAACACAAGGAAAAAACCTCTGGTGAGCATTAGAATAAAAATGCTCCATGTATAAGGAAAAGGTTCACATCAAAGCTATCTCAGGAATGCATGTGTAAAAAATAAGAATACTCAAAGTCACTTTTAAATAAAGAAGAAAAATTGTGAAAGTGCAAGGGAACGAAATTGATGTGGAAAAGAGTTATGCTACTTGAATGATGTGAGAAAATAATGAGTAATGAGGCCAAATTATGAGATCTTGCATTTTTCTACCCAAAAGAGAAATATAGTAATATATTTGTAAGCATATGAGAGGAGTACAACGTTAGCTAAGTGGGACCTTGACTTAACATACTCTATATCAAAGAACAATCAAGTCATAGAATTGAATCATGAAACGTCACCTTTGCTAACATTGGGAAAAATTCTACTTAGTGTAAAGGCAAATAGGAGGTCGGCAACTTAGGAAAAATGATGCGTATCTTATTTTTCCAATCAATAGATTGACATATTGTCTTATTTGGTTGGAAAATTACAACATGAAATTTAAATCACCATTGGATTTATTCCCCTTGGATAGACTTTGATCAATGGTTGTAAATAAAACAACAGAGTGATTTATTGAATTAAACAAGGGATAACGGGATGGGAAACATAAAAACTCTTTTTAAATACTATCATATCAGTCCATCCTTTAGAAAGAACCTAGTTTTTTAATGATCATAAACCTAGGTGCCATGTACTATTTCCAACATGGCTCAATAATAATGAGAATTCATTCATGTTTTAAGTGATTATGCTCAATTAAGGATATTACAATAAGAATAGATCTAAACCAATAGAAGAAACACTAGGATATTTTTTACTTCCTACATAGTATTTAATATGGTGCAAGGAAATAGACTCTGTTACTTGCCTAGAGCACAAGGATTGTGAGATTCCTTATGTTATTATAAAAATGAGGACACATAAGAAAATGTAAGATGCCACATTGATTTTCTCGAAAAAAGAAAAAAAAGATGTGTAGGTAATAATGAAATTTTTATGTTTAGGATATTTTGATCATATTTGCAAAATTTTGTAGCAATAAGTTTTTACATTCTCTCTCTAAAAAGTTGTCGCATGAGATTTGTGTGTTAAATTTGAGCATGAAGATGGAGGAATCTGAAAAAGTATTGTATGAGAGAAAGGTTTTAGTAGAAAAACTTTACCTGATTGAATTTTTTGTAGTTCCTATGTTTTATGTCTCATTTGGTCGCATGAAGATAGGTTGATGAAGAGATTTTTCATGTTTTTTCATCTCTCTCTAGAATTTCCAATTTTGCAGGGCCCAAAAGTGATATCTAGAAGTGGATTTGGACCTAAGGCATCTCTAAAACTATCATACAAATTGAAGAACTAAATATTTCTATGTCTCACAAGCTTAAGCTAATTCCTCACCGTTTTTGAGTTACAAGGCTTGGAAAAGTGCCGTTTTTTGACACTTAAAAAAAAAAGAAGCTTTGATTCATCTTATTCATGTTCGCGGATTTAGAAAACACACATGGGTATATGTGTTATTTTGGGTGATTGACGTGTGTGTGAGTGTGTTGCATGGATCACCTCTATTTTTGCTACAATTCTTGAGGTGAACATGAAAAGTAGATGCATGGGTGGTCTAGAAGTCTTGCATGAGACATGCGAAAAGATTTCATCTTGTAGCATGCAAATTCTAAGAGTGCATGTTTAGGAAGGTGTGATTGGTCATGCGAGCAAAAGGTGCAGATCCAAAAAACGAAGATTGAGAGATAGGAAAGGAGGATAGTCGTACATTGATGACTCATTTTCAGCTTCTGAGATTGCAATTGAGATTGAGATTGGGATTGAGATTGGGATTGGGATTGAGATTGTGATTTTCATTGGGATTGGGATTGAGATGAGCTCGGGGATGGTCCGGTGGATGAGGCTTCACATTGAAGCTATTTGATAGATTTTGTAATGCAGATCAGAATTACTTGTAAATTTGCATAGATAATAAAGTTCTCTCTCTTCTTGTGCTGCATATATTTTGTTTTTCTTCTTTATATCTTGTTGTGCCAAAGTCTATTATTCTATGTGGGATTGTGATTGAAGATTAGGAGACTTGTTACAGAAAAAATCAAATAGTTATGTTTCTTGTATTAAGAGAAGAATAGTGCCTTAATGGATGCATTAAAAACCCAATATTTTTTAGTTTAGATAGAGTGTGTTTAAGATAGACCATATTCTAAGAACAAAATTAGTTTCTATAACTTGCATGAAGCAAATATACTAAGAGATCCCTAATGTTATTATAAAAAGAGGGATACAAATAAACAAAAATAAAATAGTCATGTTTCTTGTAATCAAGAGACGAACAATCCCTTGATGGATCCATTACATATCCAAGGGAAGTGTAGAAGACTTATATAAAAAAAAATTGTTGTCTCTAAGAAAGATTTTGTTTCTATCTCTAATCAAGATAAAGTAAGAAATATTTTTGTTAGGTCACATAACTTGAACATTCACATCAAAGTTCTTGTAAAAGGATTCATATGTATAACATTTCAATATTGATTTGAGAGTCTAGTTTCCTCTTTGAAAGAATTCGATTTTATTGATAATGATAGGGTAATAAATGTTGGAGTTTGAGGACTATAGAACCCCACAAACAACAGACAGAAGTAGGAGAAGATGCTTGGAGCAAAATATTGAATGGGTTTTTAAATGAATCTATGAGAGAAGACAAGTAATGCATTAGTATCATTGGTGTATATACAAGTGGGGGAGAGAAAAACTCTTAAGAGGGAAAAACGTTTCATGATGGTCCTAAGTGTGTTCACACATGACAATATTGAAATATAAAAAGAAATCCCTTATGGGAGTAATGGGGTGAACAAGGAGCTAGCACTCATGCATAAAGAAGGGCCAAGCTATATGGAATGAAATCAATCCACAAAAGGAAGTAAGACCAAAGCTTTGTGAAAGGTTCAAACTTCTCCTTAGGCAAAGCCTTTGTGAAATTGTTTGCAACTTTTAGCTTGTGTGGGAAATTAAAGCAAAGTGATCTCTCTAGCATAGAGTCTCTACCTAACATAAGGATGTGCACCTCAATGTGATTTGTGCAAGCATGGAACACAAGGTTTCTCACAATTTTCAATGCTCCCTAATGTTGAGATATCAAGCTCAACATGTGATGATCCAGGACGACACGTACTAGTTTTTCATTTCTATGACATGTATAGTGGTCACGCCGGTGTATGTTAGGGATACTTCATTAAGCTTTATTAGATTTATCTACCGAGAGTGATCGCACATTTGTCTCTTGCCAGCTCACTCATTTGCGGACATTAGGTTTTTCCTTATGTATTGATCTTTATATATTGCACTTGTTGTATTCTTGTTTTTAGGTCATTCTTGTACATTCCTTTTATGTAATAGAAGAAGAAGAAGAAGAAGATTATTCTTCCTTGCCTCAATCTATGTGTGTGCTTCTCCTTTAGAGTGAGAGTGTGAGTGTGAGCTCTCTTCCTTATCCCCTTCCTCGTGACATGGTATCAGAGCCAACGTGGCTATAGAGAGCTCGTGGAGAAGGCAGAAGTGAAGACTATGCGGCAAGGCGTGGAGAAAATGTGATTTCACAAACGGCCTCCGTTTCCTATGATTTCACAAACGGCCTCCGTTTCGAGCCTGCAAGGTGGGGCCCATAGAAAAACCACGTCAGTTTCATAAACTATAACTTGCACTGTGTTCAGCAACACTCATATATTCCAGATTTAGAATTTCAAGGGATTTCGTGTACTGTTGATACACGGAAACTGTGTTTTTCTGAGATCGAACTGTCACGTCATAGTGTGACAGTGTTCAAGCAGAAGTGCTGCTTGTAGTGTTTTGCAGTGTTGTGAATTGTTGCAGAAATGGCAAACGAAGATGGAATGAGTCAACTTATGAGCGATAAGCTAGACAAGAACAACTTCCATGCTTGGAGATTCAGAATGACAAATTTCCTGATGGGAAAAGGCTATTGGAAGTACATCAAAGGAGAGAATGAAAATGCTCCGTAGTTACCAGAAAGGAATCGGACTGCAAACCAGTTAAGAGCATATGAGGAATGGAATCAAGGAGCACGAAAGGTAATGTATTGGCTATCTGTTAGCATACAAGATAACATGATTTGACACATACAGGATGCCAAGAATCCAAAAGAGGCTTGGAACAGTTTGGTCACTCTGTATGAGACTAATACAAAGGCACGGAAATTGCAACTCAAGAATGAGCTGCATACATTGGAAAAGAAGAGCATGTCAGTAAGTGACTACACTCTAAAAATCAAAACCATATATGAGTCACTTGCATCTATTGGCGTGAATATAGATGATGATGATAAGGTGGAAGTGTGCCTTCGTGGTTTAGGAGCTACATATAAGCAGTTCAGAACTTCCATACAGACCATGGAAAATATTCCAAATTTTGCTGATTTGGTATCTATGCTAATTATTGAAGAAAAGAATCTTGGTGAGGATTCAAACTCCCAAGGAAAGCCCAATTCTGAGCAAGTATTCTACTTTGGCAGAGGAAGAGGCAGAGGTAGAGGTTTTGGAAGTGGAAGAGGAAACAGTAACCAAGACCAAGGTCAACAACAGAATCATGCAGAAGGAAGAGGACAGTTTCGAGGCAGGTGGAGCCAAAGTGGTCGTAGAAATTTCCAAAGAAATAATTCGGGTAATGATAGTAAAGGATGCTAGAATTGTGGTAAACCTGGACACTTTGAACGTGATTGCCGGTTGAAGAATCAAAATAACAGAAGGCAGCAAAACAACTATGCATCCACAAGTGCAGATGATTCGGAGAAGTTGTTTATGGTTCAACATCACATGATGAATACGATGTCTATTGGTGTTTCAAAATCAAATGATAATGTCTAGTATGTTGATTCTGGTGCTTCAAATCACATGACTAGTCATGCAAAATGTTTTAGTAGTTTGCAGAAAATGCCAGTTCCTGGATATATTGAAACAGGTGATGATACATCGCATCCTATTGAGCATACAAGAAACATAGCATTGTCTATGGAGGACGAGAAGGTAAAACATCTTGCTGATGTGTTGCATGTTCCAAATATAACAAAGAATCTGGTTTGTGTTGGACAAATGGTTGACCAGGGATTACAAGTCAGGTTCAATGCTGATGGATTATATGTAGAAGAGTACAAGCAGGATGGACGATTGGTTGCCAAAGGAAACAAAGTGGGTAGGATGTTCACCTTAAATGTGAAGATTCTTGAAATGAATGTAGCCATGTTTGCAAAAGGTGCAGGAGTCATTGTAGATATAGAGATATTGCACAAACAGATTGGACATGCAAACTTGCAAAGGCTGAAACTGATGCAATCAAAGGAGATTGTCCATGGACTAGCAAATTTCAAAGTTGCAGAAATGCAAAAGGTATATGCAGCATGTCAATTTGGTAAACAATCAAGAGCATCATTTCCACATGACAAGCATGTTAGTGAGAATGTACTAGAAGTAGTACATACAGATGTTTGTGGTCTAACAAAGACCACATCTATGGGTGGTTGCAGGTTTTATGTTACTTTCATTGATGACCATACAAGCAAAATATGGGTATATTTCATGAAAGAGAAGAGCGAGGTGTTCACTCACTTCCAGAATTTTAAAGTTATGGTGGAAAAGCAGACAAGGAAGTACATTTAGACATTAAGATCTGATGGAGGAGATGAATACATGCCAAATGAGTTCAACAGTTTTCTAAAAAATCATGGAATTCAGCGTCAGTTTTCATGCAGGTACACACTACAACAGAATGGCGTTGCTGAACGCAAAAATAGACATATTGCAGAAATAGCAAGAGCCTTAATGGCTGAGAAGAATATGCCTCATTGTTATTGCGTAGAAGTTGTGCATATTGTTGTATACATCATGAACAAAACTCCGACTGCTGCTGTACATCAAGTTACACCTGAAGAAAGTTTACAGGTAAAAAGCCAAACCTATCACATCTGAAAGTTTTTGGCTGTATTGCATATGTACATGTCCTAGATGAATTGAGGATGAAGCTTGATCCAAAAGGAGAAAAGTGTGTCTTCATTGGATACTCCCTTGAGCAAAAGGGATATAAATGTTATAACTCACTCACACGACAGGTAAAGGTGAGCAGAGATGTGGTATTTGATGAAATCTCAAGCTTCTATGCAGATGCCAAAGAAGGACTGAGTCTTGAACCAAATGACAAAGAAAATGCTGAAAAATCGAGTGTAGAATCTCAGGTTTTGAGTGGAGTGGACGCATCACCAAGCAATACTTCCAACTCAAATCCATGGAGTGGAAGATTACGTGGAAATTTCAGTCCAACAAATTCATCAAATACATCCAAGAAAGGTAAAGAAAAGCTTTCTGTTGGTCATAAAACATGTGCAAGTTTTGAAGACGTTGATGGAGATTCAAGCGGTTCAGAAAAGTGTCTTGATGAGGAACTTGGATTGCCCTCTGTCAAGATTCCAAGAGTAAGAAGGGCACATGCAGATGATACAAGGAGAAGTGACCTAGGACCAAGAAGATCTGGGAGGATGAGGAATTTAGTGCAACAATTGACACATGATAGTTACATGGCTCGTCATTATGCCTTCATGACAAAGGTAATACAAGATGATGAACCTTCTTGCTTTGAAGATGCAATTAGAATTGCAGATTGGGAAAAAGCTATGGATGAGGAGATGGCTGCACTTTATGGGAATGATACATGGAAGCTGGTTCCATTGCCGCAAGGAAAGAAACCCATAGGCTATAAATGGGTTTATAAGGTAAAGCACAATGTTGATGGTAGCATGAGCAGGTATAAAGCACGATTGGTAGCTAAAGGATATGCACAAATATATGGCATTGATTATGAGGAAACATTCAACACTGTAGCTAAAATGTCTACTATTAGGACACTTGTTGCATTAGCTACAACAAAAGGATGGACTTTGCATCAGATGGATGTGAAGAATGCTTTCCTACATGGTGAGTTAGAGGAAGAAGTATATATGGACCAACCACAAGGATATGAAGATTCAAAGCATCCATAATATGTTTGCAGGTTGCAAAAGGCTTTGTATGGGCTGAAGCAGGCTCTGCATGCATGGCATGCAAGGATTGCTGATTACTTAACCAACATTGAGTTTTTTATGTGTGATGCAGATCATTCACTATATGCAAGGAAGGCTGATGATGGCATCACGATTGTTGCCATTTATGTTGATGACTTGATTGTAGGTGGCAATAATGAAGAAAGCATCAAAGAGGTAAAGCAACTTCTTATGCAGGAATTTGACATGAAAGATCTTGGTGTGCTGCGCTATTTCTTGGGCATTGAGTTTATACATATAGAAACAGGTATATGGATGTCGCAAAGGCAATATGCCTTGAATATGCTGCAAAAGTATGGTATGGCTGGTTGTAAGCCAATTTCTATGCCATTAGATCAGAATTCGAAGATGGATACTACATGAGGTGAAGCACTGGAAAATGCTACTATGTACAGGAAAATTCTGGGAAGTCTTATATATCTTACAATTACAAGGCCTGATTTAAGCTATATTGTTGGACTTGAAAGTTTATGCAGGTTCCTAGGAAGCCACATTTGGATGTTCTGACGTGCACTGTATGCTATGTGAGTGCTACTTTGGATTATGCATTGTTTTATGAAGCTGGTGTAGATTTGCAAGTTCATGGATACATCGACACAGATTGGGCTGATAGTACTCTAGATAGAAGATCTACTAGTGGATTTCTTTTCTGACTTGGAGGTGCAGCTATTACATGGAGCAGTAAGAAGCAACCCACTGTTGCTTTGTCGAGTACAGAGGCTAAGTAAAGAGGTTCTACAATGGAAGCATGTGAGGCATCATGGCTAGAGATGTTACTTGCAGATTTAGGTGTGGAAGTGCAAAAGCTTATCACTATCTATTGTGATAAGCTTAGCAGCATACATTTAGCACGGAACCCTGTTTTCCATGCTAGAACAAAGCATATCGAGGTACATTATCACTTCATTAGAGAGAAGGTATTAGCAGGTGATATTGATCTTGTTTATGTGAGAACAGATGAGCAACTTGCTGATATTTTCACCAAAGCACTTGGAGCTGAGAAGTTGAAGAAGTTTCGGGAGATGCTTGGATTACAAGATATGGCATTAAGCTTGAGGGGGAGTGTTGAGATATCAAGCTCAACATGTGATGATCCAGGATGACATGTACCAGTTTTTCATTTCTCTGACATGTATAGTGGTCACGCCGGTGTATGTCAGGGATACTTCATTGAGATTTATTAGATTTATCTACCGAGAGTGATGGCACATTTGTCTCTTGCCAGCTCACTCATTTGTGCACATTAGGTTTTTCCTTATGTACTGATCTTTATATATTGCACTTGTTGTATTCTTGTTTTTAGGTCATTCTTGTACATTCATTTTATGTAATAGAAGAAGAAGAAGAAGAATATTATTCTTCCTTGCCTCAATCTGTGTGTGTGCTTCTCCTTGAGAGTGAGAGAGTGTGTGTGAGCTCTCTTCCTTATCCCCTTCCTCGTGACATCTAAGTGTTATTTAAGATAGTGGTGGCATACATTTAAAATGCAATAATACATAATAATGACATGTAAACAACACATGACCCAAAAATCTTGAGCTATATTGGCTTCCTCATTCTTTGCATTTGAAGAATTTTTAGCAAGCTTTCTACACTCATCAATAGTATGACTAGCCTGGAGACAATATTTGCATCTCTTCTTCTTTTGCGAATCAACATCATTAGAGGAATGAGTGGAAGAGCAAGGTTAAGGTTTTGGTTTTGATGAACCCAAATCTAAACCATACTTGTTTTTTCCTTTTTGTGAGATGGCAAGTGCTTGTGTTCCCTCAATCAAACCACTCCTATTCATTCTAGATTGCTCTTCTTACAAAAGAAAGAGACACAACCTCATCAAATGCATACATATTTGGATTTCCTTTTGCAACCAAACGTCAAGGTCTAAAATAGGGATAATATCATCATATTAGTATCCTTAGACTTCATATATTTAGCCTTCTAACCCATGATTTATATAGAAAGACTCTATTATTCTAGGCTTATATGATCTATCATCAATCATCCATGAGATTCATGTCACATGAAGTATGCAATATTTTTATGTTTATAATACTATTATGTGCAATGTGCATAATTTAGCATGCACATCATCATTTATGAATCATGAATCATGCCATATGGAAATATATTATAATAATTATATAGCATGATTATCATAAATATTAGTTATTAAGTCACGTGTGAGTCTTGAATTTTGATATTTCATGACTCATGATTCTGACATGTGACATCATTCATATCATGAATCATGGCTCATAGTACATAGTATTATAAATTTATGACATGTCATATATTTATAATACAATGCACTATGAGTCATGACATGTCAAGAGACAAGACTCGCATGTGACAAGTCACATATGATATGTCATGAGTTAGTGACTAACATGTATGATCTTTGATGTTACATATCAACATAGAATATATTTTCATATTGCTTGATTCATGAATGATGAGCCACATGCCACATAATACATATGATCATATCATCATTGTAGCTTTAATTTTGGAATTTGGCATATAATTAGGTGGATTTCTTTGATTACTTGATCAATCATAAATGATCAAGAATAAATTGATAGTCAATTCATTTTGTCTCTATGTAATTACATTTGTTCATATACGGCTACATCTGCCAAGCTATCATGGAGATTGGTCCACAAAAAGTGGTCCATGTTACCCTCTATTGTGTGGATCCCATGCACTACGCAAGCATTTATTTGTTGAAATAGGACATGAAGAAAATATCATGGATCTACAACATTTTTATCACTTTCTCAAAAGTGGTCTTTTGAGTTTTTCTTTGAATTTGTGTTTTGGAAACAAAAATTTGAAAGTTGATTATATTAGAAAATTTAACAAAAAATGGACTTGAATAACATGGTGAGATGAAGATTCATGAACACGATCTGAAGTTTGTTGCATGAGAGATTTAGAACCCTATGTTCCATGCTCGCTCAAAGCACACTGAGGTGCGTTATCATTATGTCAAGGAGTGGTTCTCTATTGGAGAGATCAATTTGATATATGTGCCCACACAAGATAACATTGCATACCTTTTCACAAAGGCTCTACGTAGGGTGAATTTTGAAGCTTTCCAAAAAGCTTTGGGCTTAATTTTGTGGATTGATCTCTTTCCAAATAGCTTGGCACTTCCTTATAGATAAGGTGAGCTCCTTGTTCACTGCATCGCTCCCATGGGGGATTAGTTGATATATTTTGGTAGTGATGTGTGTGAACACACTTAGGATTGTCGGGACACTTTTTCCCTCTTTATGAGGTTTTGTTCCCATGATTTGTATATATGCATATAACCCTAATGGGTTACTTATTCTTATACATTCATACTTGGTAATTCATTTAGTGTTGTGCTCCATGCTTCTTCTTCTTCTTCCTTGTGCTTTTTGCATGCTTCCACGCACCTCTAAATCTAGCAAATACCTCATAAAATGCTTCTAATTTCTCTTTAGGATGTGTATTAGCACAATATATTGAAGGAAGTAAAGTAGATTTTCCAATAATATATGCAAGTAGACATTTAAATCAGGTTGAAAAAAACTACATTACTACTGAAAGAGGATGTTTGGGTATGATGTATGCTACAAAGAAATTCAGATACTATCTATTTCCATTATCCTCTCCTTTACGTCTCCAATGTCTTGAGATTTTATACATAAGACTCTTGTTGGTTATGGTTTGATGAAACACTAAAAACTATTATTCCTCTTCGAAAACTTCTAGGTGAGATAATCCTCAAACATGTGAGTCAATTATTTTTTGCATTGTATTATGAAAAGAATTATAAACTATGATGTAATAGTTTTATACTTTTATAGCTAAAAACCTGTTCTAGATAGACATTTATGCCCATAGAATGAGGTATGGTAGTGAAATATTTCATACAATAATTAGAATCATCAATTAGTTGTGAAAGTAAAAAAGCAAGGTCCAAAACATCTTACTCTAAGGAGGCAATAAGTGATCGGTGCGTGTGGAAGTGCGAGAGATACACAATAAGCACAAACGTGCCAAGACACGTGGAGAACATGCATGGGTGGAATAACTCTCACCATTGACGATAAAAGAAACTAAAGTAAGAGATTAATGATATCCCTAAGAGCCAAACAACCAAACACATGCATATGAATAACCATAGGTTTATGTCTATTCCAAGCATCATAAGGAGTGATGAATCTCAATACTTTTTTAGGGGAGCGATTCAACACATAGTTTGCACACTTGACCACTTCTATCCAAAACTTGGTCGGAAGGTGCTTTCCTTTAACCATACATCATGCCATTTCAAGGAGTGTTCTATTCTTATGCTCTGCAACACCATTTTACTGAGGTGTGTATGGCACCCTTACGTTGGAGTTAAACTTCTCTTTCACAAAGAAAAACATTAAATTCATGTGACACGTATTCATTGCCACGATATGTGCATATAGTCAAAATCTTATTTCCATAAAAATTTTCAGTCATAGCTAAAAATGATTTGAAGCAAGAAAATACATCGTTCTTTGCTTTCATAGGATACATCCATGTATGGTGAGTAGCATCATCAATGAAGGTAACAAAATACACATGTTTCCCAAAAGACGGAGTCTTGGTGGAACCACATACATCGCTATGAACAAGTTGCACTTTTCTTGAAGTGTGTGTATGATTGTTTTTGGAAAAAAAGCACGATGCATTTTTCCAAGTATGCAATCTTCACATGCATGATCTTCTATGGAGTCGTGTTGGAAAACCAATAACCATGCCCTTTGAAAATATAGCAAACTATTGAAGTTCAAATGACCAAAATGAGCATGCCGAAGCTTTGTTTCAGCCATGCAGGAAGAAGCCAATGCATTTAAGGTAGCCTCTTGTATCTATCCAAGTGATACAAACCATTGCATAATGTATTAGACATGATGATAATATCACCATTACTGAAATCATGAACCTTACACATCATCAACAAAGTGTACATGAAGTCTAGCTTTGACCATCAACAAAATAGAAATTAAGTTCTTCCTGATACTAGGTAGGGACAATGCATTTTTCAAGAGAATCAAACCTCTATTTGCAAGTGTAACCTCAATTTCTCTTACTCAAATGATAAGATAAGAGGCATTATTTTCACTCATCACATGCTCTTTTTTCAAAGATGCAAAACATCTTTTGCATGAAGTTATGTGCTTTGAAGCAGCACTATCAAAGAACCAATCTAAATCATCCTCACTCACAACCATACATTTAAAATGCAATGATGCATCATAATGACATGTAACAACACATGCCCCAAAAATCTTGAGACATAATGGATTCCTCATTCTTTGCATTTGAAGAATTTTTAGCAATAGGCATGTCATATTCCTTCTTTTTTTCATTGAGCTTAGCAAGCTTTCTACACTCATCAATAGTATGACTAGCAAGTAGACAATCACAGACAATATTTTGCTTTCTACACTCACCAATAGCCAAAAATATTTGCATCTCTTCTTCTTTTGCGAATGAACATCATTAGAGGAATGAGTGGATGAGCAAGGTTGAAGTTTTGATTTTGATGAACCCAAATCTAAACCATACTTGTTTTTTCCTTTTTGTGAGATAGCAAGTGCTTGTGTTCCCTCAATCAGGCCACTCCTATTCATTCTAGATTGCTCTTCTTGCAAAAGAAAGAGACACAAACTCATCAAATGCATACATATATGGATTCCCTTTTTCAACCAAACGGAGTGTAGTGAAAAGGATTGAATAGATTCTCGTAATCCTTTCAACAATGTAGAGATGAGTGATGCATCCTGAATAATCTCATCTATATTTCTCAATTGCTCTTTCAAGTCCTTGATATATATAACATACACATCCACATCCACAGACTCATTTTTAGTCATACATACATCCTCAATTTGCTCCCTCAAGTATGCAACACGTGCTTCATTACACATGACATACAAAGAAGCAAGAGTGTCCCATGCCTGCCTTGATGTAGAACATGACCGAATGTGTGGAACTATATGACTCCACAAAAAGCACAATCAATGCATGAGCTTGAGCGTCTTTTCCATCCCATGTAAGTTGCTCTTGCGTAGGTGGATTAACCACTATAGTTGAAGAAGACGCTCCATTTGTGATAGTAGACAATGAACTAGAACGTGCGGATCTTCGATGTACATCTCGCACTGTGTTCCATAGTTGTTTTTCAACAAAAACATGTTTCATCATGTAAGAGCACATTGGATAGTTGATCCCATCTAGCTTATCTTCAGATTGAAGCATGCCAAACAAGTCATTGTTTCCTGCCATTTCACTAATGTACAAAAATGTGATAATATCTTTTCTTCAATGAATGTTGAAATGAATCTCACTCTGATGGCAATTTGGACTGCATGAATGGCTTTGAAATGGGGGGTAAAACCTAAAATCCTAGTGCATGAGTAATGAAAATGTTTCTTGACTGCTGAAAAATCATTGTTCTATGGTGCAAAGTTGATTTGCATTGTTAGAAGTGCATGCGCATTATGATGTGAAAAATCAAAACTCGAGAAGGAGCTGAACCTTCTCTCATACCACTTGTGTGTGTATAGAAGTGTGAGAGGCACACAAGAAGCACAAATGGAACAAGACACATAGAGAAGATAGATGGTAGGAATAGCTCTTACTATTGACAATGAACATAATTGAAGTAAGAGCTAAATAATATCCCTAAATACAATGTACCACCACATATGAGTGTATCATATTGTACGTGCTAACATAGGGAAAACATCTCTAGTGAGTATTAGAGTCAAAATGTTCCATGTATAGGGAAAAGGTTCATATCAAAGCTATCTCAGGAATGCATGTGTAAAAAATAAGAATACTCAAAGTCACTTTTAAATAAAGAAGGGAAATTGTGAAAGTGCAAGGGAACGAAATTGATGTGGAAAAGAGTTATGGTACTTGAATAATCTCATACTATAATGAGTAATGAGTCGAAATTATGCGATCTTGCATTTTTCTACCCAAAAGAGAAATATAGTAATAGATTTGTAAGCATATGAGAGGAGTATAGCGTTAGCTAAGTGGGACCTTGACTTAATATACTCTATATCAAAGAACAATCAAGTCATAGAATTGAATTATGATGGATGGACTCGCAATGTGTTAGCACAAAGTGCTCACAAATGTATCTTCCTTTAGCCTATTTCAAGACAAGCCTATTTTATGGGTCGTTCTATGATCAAGTTGGTCCAATAGCCCTTTCTTTTCCACTTTTGTAATCCAGACTATGCTATGGGCACCAGTTACTTGTGTTTAACTTTTGACCCTCTCCCTCTCTTGTTTTCACACTAAGTCTCCCTCCCCTCACATCAGTATGTTGGCTTGATAATTTACTCACCTCCTCCTCTCAAATCAAGTTCACATCAGTATGTTGGGGAGTTCGTGGAAAGGAGATTGCAAGCATAGAAGAACGTGACTTAAATTATTATCTTGCTTGTTAGGTATATGTGCATCTAGGAGTGCACTCTGAGTGCCAAGATGTGGACTCTGAATTGAAACTGATCGATAGAATGATTATATAAAGTACCTATTGCACTAAGAGAAATTATTTCTCCCTTAATGTCTTTGTTACTTGCAATTGTACTCTTTTTCTCTTTCACCAGGTATGAAAACCTTCTACTCCTTCTGATGCATTGGAACCGTAACTATGCATTTGGAAGGTATACTAAGTATACCACAATTGTTTGTGCTAATGCAATTATACTAAGCATCAAGATGGAACATTAATGCCTCAACAAGGAAACACGAATTCAATTAAGTATTTCTTATGCACACCCTATAAAGATGCTTCAATAATAGCATTAATAATGATTAAAGGAATGAGGCTTTCGACAAACTTACTCCATAAAAACCAAATTCATAGTTTCACGTTGTTGCTAAATCAATGATAGGCGCAAATAGAAGGGTAAATATTGTGTTCATGGTACTGTGAAATGCTCACTCTTCCCAAAGATGCACTTAACATTAATACCTTTTTGGCATTATATGTCAAACGTACAATTTTGAGTATTTAAACATCCTTTTTGTTTATTGCTTGTAATATAGTGATAACACAAACATTGCTTCTTCAAAGCAACATGTTGTCTCCACGCATAAATGCTATTCTCAAAATTTTTGATGCATTCAAAAAAGTTAGTGCACAAAAATAAAAGACATCTTTCGGTGGCCTTGCAATCTTCTTGTTTCCAAATGTTTACTTCATACTATGTGAATGAATACCTCGCCTAGTAATCATGTTAGAACACACCTCACCTAATGGCTAAGCTGGAACTTTGTTAATGTATCTTCTAGAGAGCGCACAAGCAAAGAAATGCATAACATGCCAAAATCTGATTCTCTCTCTAAAACACTCTTTAAAACAGTAATCAAAATTACTATCCATGTGAATCATGTTTGAATGTAGTCAAACCATTCATTGTCAAGAGACAATAAGAAAAACACACAAAAACACAATGAACTTGTAATTATGAGATGGATCACTTGTTCTTCCCGACTCTATGTTGATTTTTGAATATACCACTTTTCCAATCTTCCCTTAACTTTGGAATCTCACATCTTTGGACTTCAAAACTACCCCCAAAGTAGTTTCCCTCTTGTTTTGCACTTGGTCGTAGTGTATTTCTAGATTTTGAATAGTGATTTGGTCACAAAATATCAGAGAAGACCTTGACAACAACAATTTTTTGGATGGCCACATAGATTTCTAATGAAAAAATGTTGTTTCTCCTTTGTTGTGCAGTACTTTTTCAAACATCAATGATTTCCTCTTAGAAGTTGGAGCCTATTGTGAAATGCTCCCTTCTAGAGAACAGGCTCTTCCTTTCCCACCTTGATTTAGAGTATCTTCCTTAAAGTCCTATCAGATTACCCTCTTCTGCAAGTAGCCCTCATCCTCTTGTAATACGCATCCTTCTGCTCTATGGAACTCCACACGAAAATTTCCTCTACACAATCTTGTTGATGGCCCTCCAAAAAATGGTAGTTGTCACCCTGTCCAAAAACTCCCCCTTTGCTTCCTATAGACCGATATTCTTCCCCCTGCAAAGGATTGTTACCTCCCTCTCACCATCCTTCACCTTGTGTGTAATGAGTGACACCATGCAACCTCTACTATGCTGAGTGTTGAATCCAATCCCCCACCCAAAACAAATGTTCCAATCTGCTATCATACAGACAGAGAATCCCTCTCCCTTCTTTCTAGAACCCCCTCCCTTGTTTTTTTCAATGAAGGACCTTTTCCTATACTCCAACCTCCCTCTGGCTGCTGGAAGCCACCCCCATCACTCACAAAGGGTGGCTGAAATCGTATTCTTGCCAAAGAACCCGGTTGTAAGAGAGATTGTCTTCTGCCATCTAAAAAGGATGGTATGTTGTGTTTGGCCTGTGAGACAAAAAAAGTCCTAGAAGAGGCCTTGAATTCGTGCAAAGAAACCATCAAGAAAGAAAACAAAACAAAAGGGTAGCCTTCCCTTCCACATAGCCTATAATACTTCCATACTCACCATACATGTTTAGGGTAGCACTATCCACATTATTGTCCTGTTCAGGTTCATGTTCAACAATATGGCCATGAAAAATCCACCCATAGTAAGGAATCCTAACTCAGCACAAATGCGCATCTTTGTGCATGTAGAAGTAACATTATTTGAGTGTAAATCCCTTCTAACATAAGCTTCAATATTGGTGGGCTCTCATTGCCTTGGCCATCATGAGTATTTACACAAAGCAAAGCCTTCCACATAGTGACATTTCCTTGCTAACTTACATTTTACAAAATCTTATGAGATGCTGGTATAGCCCCACATCGATCATACATTATCACAAGAGATCTTGCAACAACACCGTTACACTCCATTTTATTCTTCTTAAGCTGAAGATGAAGCTTTCTTCCACGTGATAGAAGAGTAACTTCTCCAAATGCAAATATCATTCAACAAAAAATCTCTTATGTGGCATAGATTCTTTTATATTGCATTGACTGCCCCTTTCTAGGTATAATAAACAACTAAGGAAAGTTGTTACTCGCCTCCTTGCCACCAAATTTTTATTATAGTTTATCACCATTGATAACATTTCTCTTTGCAAAATGCCTACAATCAAACATTGTTGTTCTAGACAAGGGTAGCTACCATGTTCAGAAGCTCCACCTCCTTAATTGTCAATCCATGGAAGAGGTACGATAATGTGAAGATTGTGAACAAGGGATGTGCATGAAGGTGAAGGTGAGAAGCACACAAGTGCACACACACATACACACACACACACGCACACAAGGTAGAGACAAGAGGAGACACAATGGAAGGCAAGAATCACACCTGTATTACTCAAAATAGCTCTAAAACTCAATCACACTAGCTAACCCAAAAAATGAGCTCTCTAGCTCTTTTTATAGTTTTTTGACTAGTGTTGGCCGGTTTCGAACCTAGTGTCCAACCTAGTTAAGAAATAGGTTCTAAGAGTCATTTGGAGGTCCAAACAAAGTCTAGAAATTAAAAAATTTGGTATGAGCATATTACATAAGCTCCTCAAGCTTCAAGACTCCTTGGCTTGCACAAAATGGAGCAGCCTGTTACAAGATTGGATTTTCTATATTACATATGTTACATGAGTGATTAAAATCACTATTAGTGATTTGACCAAATTATCATGAAAACATCTTTCTTTGAAAAATAATGGCTGGTCCCCCATACTTCATGCATTTCCCTTTCACAAGCTTCCTCTGCATTGATGTATGTAGCTACTACCGATTGCACTGCCAACATCCCCCTCCCCCCCCCCCCCCCCTCTCACGTCTATCCTCCATGACAAATCCTAGTTGTAGGGCTTGGGTAATGTAGTTTTGCAAGAGATCATTGGCAAGGGTTTGTTCTGTGATGTGGAGACCTCATGCTAAATCTTCTTCTAGCTTCTTCAAGTCAATTGTCTAAGGCTTATCATGGGGTAAGAGTCTATAATGTGTTCAATACATCAATCTATTCAGAGGTGAAAAGTTGTAACAAGTATGCAGGCCTACTGAGGAACACTTCTGAATGATACTCCCAGAAGCCCGTAGAAAACATTTCTTCAATTGGTGAAGACGGGGGAGCTAGTGTCATATGGTAGCCATCCTATACCCAACCATAGGGCGACCTCATGGTGGTGCAAAATATGGATAATTGAGCCACTCTTGGTATTGCATTGCTTATCATTATTATTATGTATTTTTACAATGAATGTTTTGCAAGAATGTTGGCGAGGTACAATGCCATAACATCGGTTGTACTTTGAATGTAGAGGGGCTTTGTCCAAGTATACATCATCTTAAGATATTCCTCTAGTAATTTGTTCCTCGAGGTGGGTTGAAAAATATTGGCTCACTGGGCGTTGAGTGATAGATCAATGGGTTCAAACTCTGTGGCATGTGTGGGCTTCTTGCTCGTGACTTTGTCCATCACAAGATTATACTCAACCATGTATATAAAGTATGGTTTATTTTGTAGTTCATTAATAGATATGTACCTCTACGACACATTTGTGCAAAGTAGAGAGATTGATGAATCCTCTCCTCTATAACAACCATAGCTTGTAAGTGCGCTTCTAGACGTGCTGAATGAGTCTTATCCAATTATTCTATTGGCTTCATCCAGGTTGATGTGCATAATTCGAATGTATCCTGCCCCTCCTCTATCAATCGACCACCAGGGGCAGACTCACGTTCGTATTTGTCTTCAAAGGTGGTCCACAAGGATGGTGACTATTTCTTCTGCCACATGTATGTTAGATGGTGAGTCTGGTCCGGGAATCTTTTAGGGATCCAATATTTGAGCTTGAAGTTCTAGTACACATGCCAGTAATGTGTTCAATTCTTCCAAGATTTCGAGTGGTGTGACTTCTTGGATGGCAAATGGTTGAACAGGTGCTTTGTATCATAAATTTGCATTGTCCTTTTTAAGTGTCTGACACTCTTCTGTGTGTTTGTCATAGTCTTCTAATAGATGTGCATGATCATCAAGCAATATCTGCATGGTTTTCGATGGGATCGCTTTGAAGCAACCTAGACTGATTGTTTCGTCAGGTTTGTTTAGTGTAGCTTCAAAGAACTTTCTCTATAATGCTCTTGTAAATGCTGATTCTCTTCTTTGGCTACTGCTAGGTGACATATAAGAGTCCCATCTTGTGTGTTAGAGTGGTTTTTTGAACTACATATAGGTGTAAATCTTCTTTAGTGTCGGTGATGGCTTCCTTGGTCTTCTGCTCCAACTCCAACTCCATTGCGTGATAAGCATCACAGAGTTCCTGAGTGCCTACATTCAAAGATGTTCTCAATTATTAATAAATTAAGGTTTTCTTGTAGCTGAGTGGTTGTCTGCTGTAGAGGCTGATAGTGATTTCCTAATGAAGCAAAATCTTCATGAATTTGATGCATACATGAGAACATTTGCTAAAACGTGCTATCTATAGTTGATGATGAAAATAATGATGGTGTGATAAAGAATGCATGTTGTTTGATGTGTAATGCATGGGTGTAGGAGTTGGGTGAGGGAGTGTGGATGTTGTGGTGATAGTGGAAAAGTGTGTGGATGTGAGTGGGTGAGTTGTGGAAGTGGTCATGAGTGGGGGTGCAATGGGTGGTGAAATATCCATGTCATGAGAGGTTTGATCTAGTGAACTCATGGTGAATAGTGGCATGATTGTGGCTGATTGTGTAGATGTAAACAATGGATTTACAAAGGTTGATGAGTATGTTACATGAAGGGGTTAAAATACCGATTGATGAATAGGAGACAATTGGGGTAGTGTGGCAGGATTGGGTGTAATAGGGATGGAAGATTAAATGGACTTTGTGGGGTGAATAAAGGTTTTTGGGGGAAGTTGGTGGATGAAAATGAAGGAGTTAGGAAAGGGTTAACAGGAATCTGCAAAAAAGTTGAGGTGGTAAAGGATGTGGGTGCTGTTGTTGATGGGGTAAAGAAAGGAGGAATTGTTATTGGAGATACTGCACTAGATGTTGGGGGTTTGAGTGAAGATAAGCTACGGTGTGTGGGTGAGACTGGATGTATAAGCGATTGGAGGGTGGATTAAAATGTAGAAGCAATGTCCATAGTGGTGGTGGGCATGGAGGTCGATGGATGTGGTGGTGAATCGATGATGATGGTGTTGCCCTAGGGTGGTGAATCTACAATAACCCTTGCTACTTTGTGACTTGAGGATTGTGCTTTGACAGGTATGCATATGTATTCTTTGGGCCTTGACATTAGTCTGACTCATCAAGGGTCAAATTGTGGTAGGGGTTTTCTCTTTAGGATTTGTAGCATTTCAACGGTGTCCATTGCCTGCACTAGTTTATTAAAAGCATTGACAAAAGAAGCTTCAAATCCACTTTTTGTCAATTCTTGTTGTAGAATCTCTTTACTTCGTTGTTCTGTTATTCGACTCCTCTCCTAAATTGCTTGCATGTGCTTCTACAACCTTTGGATCACTATAGTGAATGAAGTTGCCTTAGAGGTGTCATCATCTTGGCCTTGTTGATCTTCATCCTGTGAATCTTGGCTCTGTTGACTCTCATCGTCTTCATCGTCATCATATGTGGCTGTCTTATTATCTTCATCTAAGCTGTACACAACTTGGTCAGCCTCATGTTCTGGTGGAGAGCTGGGATAGCTGGGGCGTTTGTACTCTTGTGACAAGAATTGAGATTCTGAAAATTGAAAATCACTTGAAAAAGCATCTTGCATTTCAAAGTTAAATGTGGTATTAAGTGGCTTTGCCTCTAAGTAAGGTATAGGGAAATCAAATGTCTCAGCACGAATAGTAGTTGTGGCATCTCTTGCTTCTATAGTTGTAGTGCCCGTTGCAGTCATTGTAGTTGCTTGAGAGGTTATAGCTGGCTCAATGTTCCTTTAGATGTGATGGGGGCAAGACAAAAATATTCTCATGGGAGGTACTACTACAAAAGGTTCTCTAGGTGATTGCTAGGGTGATGGGGCACTTGTAGACATGCGATTGTGCCGCTCATATGCTTTCTAGTTCTTGACTTTGGTGTCTTACGAGATTTTTGGTAGATCCTTTAAATAATTTTAATTCTTTGCTAGACATGGCTCACTTGAGAGGCATGTCATATACTAAGAACATATATACTATCCTTGTAATTGCAAATAGGTGTGAGTGCCTCTCTTTCTTATCCATCTCTAGTTGCCAAATGCAACCGTTCTTGGATCCAACTGGCTAGATCAATAGTGTGGGGCCCAGTATTTGCAAGACATAGTCCAAGCCATATGCATTTTTGTGGCAATGTGAGATGATCTTGTGACATGAAGGTGAAATGTTGCATGCACACTCGCAAAAACTTTGACAATTTAGGTGTGATAGCTGAAATATCCAGCCACTTCAAAGCATCTCCTTTTTTCATAGGTTCTGGTATAAGCCTCTCCCCTTTTGTTGGCACATGTAAGCCATGAATTTTAAATGCAGCCATGAATGTAAGCCATGAAGGGTGGGTGTGCAACTAAAGATGGCTAGATGAACATGCTCGAAAGCTCCTTCTTGACGGGTGGTTGTAAAGTGGTGATAGATAGTAGCATCGATAAAAATCGAGTTTGGGACACTGAAGTATTCTGTAAAACCTCCCTTTCCCAAATTGGTCTTAACTCCTATGAATACTAAAGAGCTTCAAAATCTTGGGAGAAGAATTGATATCTTCCCCTCCTGTTACTTCTAAAGCACACAGTTGCATCGTAAATGTGCTCTGCATGAGCCAAAGGTCTTGTTAATCCCTGGAATCAATGGGATTTGTTGTGTACCTTTTCAATCCTTCCTATAGGAGGATCATCATCAAACCTTGTCCCCATGAAGACTTGAAATGCTAGAGGCCTCATTGAAGGATGGGCCTCTACCAATAGGTTCTCAAAATCCACTCCCGACATGATGGTGCTAACACTTGAAGATCCTTCAGCTTGCATTGTGACCATGAGTGCTTGTGTACAGTATCTTCTACAAAATGATAGCACATTAGCATGGAAATCAACTTTGATCCCACTAAAGTGAGATGGAAATCCCTTTCCATAACTTATGTGTAGCCCGTGTAGCTTTGTGTGTGAGGTGATCATATAATGATCTCTTGGTGACGAATCCATGTCGCTAGACTACCTACAAGCACTGAATAAATGCATACATTTCTTTTCATGTGAGATATCATGACAGTTGACTAGTGAGTTAGTAGGGTTTGTTTCTACAAGGACTAAGGGTTAGTGAGTGTTTACAAGGATGAAGGTTAGTATTATGAGGTTCTATACTATACAATGGGTTGTATGGAGGGTTTTGGGAGCTTCTTAGATCCGGTGAATGAACATGGTTCCTTGAACGAGATACAAGGGATGGATTCGATGGTGATAAGGCTCCTCAATGGTGTGATTTCAGAGGGATGGATATTACACGGCTTGGTTCCCAAGTTAGGAGACATGCATTGGGCACCCATATTTGAGTGCTGTTGAGCGTGACTATTAAAGACTTCTTGAGCACCTAGATTTGTCAAATTCTCATCATTGGAGAATGTCTAGGTGATCAGGAGCATCAAGGTTGATTCTTCTTTTTGGTATGTTTTGAGATACTTCTTATGTAATTCTCCCACTTGCGTTCCTTCTCCGAGTCTTGCCTAGCATGCTTTGAACATCATATCTAGATTTTTTGGCATGGGTTCAACTAGAATCGATCCTAGTTTTGGGGTTGGGTTCTCCTGATTTGACTCTTGTGATGCTAATTTTAAGGTTTTGGCTCCAATCTCCTTTAAGCTTCCTTCTAGCTTAGTTATTTTCGTACTCCATATTCTTTTGCATCTTTCTCGTTCGTCCTTCCAAGATCTAAGTTTTCTTCCACTTGTCTGTTTGACTTTGCTACTCTCAGCTATTTCATCAGGGTTTGGTTGTTGATTTTGTAGCAATGCATGTGCTCTCATTAAATCTTGGATAGGTACATAGGTTGGTGTGGATCCCTTTGAAGTGTGCACAATGCCTATCATGTTAATGGGCATTGGTCAAGTTTTAATGGCATTCTTGTATGGCATGCTCTTTACCATAATTGGTACAAAAACCTTGAAAGTTATAATATTGGGTTCATCCTCCTAGTGGAGGATGTGGACACTCCAGTATGTAATGATCTCTGTGGCACCTAAAACATGGTCCTTTAGGGCCTTGTGTTATTGTTTGCCTCAACTAGGGCCATGGGTTGGATTGGTGTACATGACATTAACATAGTCTAGCTCCCAGCTAGGTTCCATTGGTGGACTCTTATATTGGTATGTTTCCACATGTTTGAGCGACTTAGTCTAGTATGCTGGTGGGCTATCTACATGGGTAGAATCAAAACTATTGGAATGAGGATCATTTTCTATGATTAATGGGGATGAGGGTACTAATGCTCTACTGAGATTCTCTTCTGCAACAATATATTTGATAGAGATTACATTGGGAGGGGCTGGTGTTTCCTGAACTAGGACCGGTTGAGGTCTAGATTGGCTCTGGTAGAGTACTTGGTAGTTCTGTTGGGGACTATAACAATAAGGTTGAGTGTTGTATTGGCTCCAGTATCTATGGTCTATTCATGTACCTGGGGATAGTTTTGTCTAACCATTTGCTTGTTGTACGAACAATCTTGTGTATTGTGGTTAGTGTACCACCTTTCTATCATGCAGTACTGACTACTAAGTATACCTTGGGGATGTTTCATGTTCAGGCAGGTGTTTGCCATATGGTCACTGCCACATGTTTAACAACATTTGATGAAAGTTATCTTGGATATCTCTTTGCTTGAGACTCCTAGCTTCTACGCTATCTTCTCGGCTAGGTCTTCTATGGAACTAGAATGTTTTGAGGATGAAAGAGTAGAGCCATTTGTGTCCTTCTAGACCTTGAAGATTTTGAGCTCATCTCCTAAGTTCTCCTCAATGTCTATACAGACTCTCACACATTGCTATATTGTTTTGGGCTTTTTCATGTTTACATAGGATTGTAATTTAGAGCTCAATAGCCCATCCAAAAACAAGGATACATGTTTAGCTTAAGTGGGTAACTCTAGCATTGGGCATCTCTCGATGTACTGTCTAAACCTATGTCCTACTAGTCTGAGTGTCTCCTAGGGGGTCAGTTTGGAGCTATGAATCAAAGAAGAGGTGTTGTGTCTAATCCCACTTTTAGAGAACTTTGTGATAAATGATTCTAATTAGTGATGAATGTCTCTAAATTTCCTTTGTTGTAAAGGTTTGAACTAGGTTAATGTAGTGTTTTTCAATGTGAGTCCCAATGCATTGTACTGGGTGAACATGTCATCCACTTGTTTGGCTCATAGCACTTTCTTGAACTCGACAACATCATCATAGAGATCTCTTGTCCCATCAAAATAAATTTTCATGGATTTCACTAACTGGGTGGATCTCAATATTCTTGGGTGCTCTTGGGATCTAGGTAAAGGAGAGTCGTCTCTACCACCTTTTGGTCTTGGTTCTCTTAGTCTCTCCATCCTATTTGTTTCTACTGTGGATTGGTCTCTTCCTACTGTGTGGGAAAAGCTCACTTCATGTCTCTCCTTGCCTTTTCTTCTCTTTGGGATCCATGAGCCATAGATGTGTATCCAATGGCAGCATTAGATCGAAGTGGGGGAAAAACCAATTCACCCCTCCATGCATAGGCATGACTCCCATGTTTTGACACTACAAACACTTATTCTCAAGTGTTGTCTATGTACATCCCTTTTGGAGGTATCTCTTGATCCTTGAGCTCATAGATCGTGACTATTCCTACTTTGCTTGATTGCTCATAGCTATACCTCTAGAATGCCTCATCTATATCCCTATTTAGAAATAACTCAATACTTTTGTTATCTTGAGGGAGCCATTCTGGGTTGAGCATACGTGGCAACACTGATTTCCCTCTTGGTGTTCTAGGTTCACCATCTGATTGTTCCTATTCTAAGTTCCCTCTCTCTACTTTGGGAATTACTATTGCAAATCCATTAGGGTCGACTAGTAATTATATACATTACTCGCTACTTATAGATATGCGAGTCTCTCTCAAATTTAACCATTGGATGTTCCAATCCAAAGAGCTGATATGGGTTTTTCAATTGAACTATCGACCTCCTCAAACCATCCTCATAGATGCAAGCACCTAAGTGGTTGGTTTAGATGTACTCCAACTATGTTTGATATGGTCCTTTAGGTCTTTCTAGGTAGGCTAACCCTTAACCACCCTTTGGTCTCTTAATGTTGTAAGACATTTTTGACTCACTTGTCTTTGAGCTAAGTTTGTAAGGGTAACCACTCAATTGTTGAGCCCAAGATCCTACTATGGTTCTAACACTCACTTCAAGTGAGTTAACACTATGTCGATGGGCCTTTCCTATGTGCTTCCCTGATCTAAGGTTCATGAATTTGTTTTCCTTAGGCACTCGATGTGATTAGTTTTCACACAAATTCTTTGTTCTCAGTTACTTGGTTTGTTTTTATTCTCCTTAATCTCTTGTCTTGTCCAATTATGTACATAAGGTATTGTCTTTTTTGTTGTGTGCTTAGTTATGACACCATTGAAATTAAGTTCTTTTCCTTTAGGGTTTGTTGCCACAATATCTTAATTTGCACTTGAACATGAGTAATTAAGGGGTTCTTGCACTTGTATCATTCCTAATGTGAGCCTATTTAATCAATGACACTAATCATGCTTAGCCTGAACTAGCAATTGACTTAGGGGGTTGAGAGTTCTTTCAACCCCAAGTCTAGTTCCTCGTTGATTGCACTTATGCCCAAGAAAACATGCTTTTGAAGCCTTGCTTTGCTCTGATTGTCACCTTGCTCTGGATGCCGTCAATTCACCTGTAAAAATCTTAAATTTAGATCATTCTTTAATTGAAGAGTACATAGGACCCTAAGATGGCCCCTAAATGCACTAATTTCTCATTAGGGGTGAAAAATGGCCCAAAAAGGGCTGTGTAAGGATTTCAATTAGTTGTGCTTAATCTGGATTAAAGTTGTCAAATCCTTTAAGAAATTCTATGTAAGTTCATTTAAAACGTATCTTATGCAAATTTTGAAGAGAGAGAAACTCGTGTGATAATCATGAAAAGTTTGTGTGATATCTTACGACTCGAAGTTTGTGCTCATCGGGCGCTGATCAAAATTCAAATTTTCCTCTTGTTCACGGACCTATATAATGTGTGCTGATGATGTTTTGCACTTTTTTACTCTACTTTTCATAGCAGACCTGTTTCTCTCTTTCACATCATTTTACACACTTGCCGGTCACTTTTCATAGTAGAGCGTGGAGAAACTTAACCCAAATACTCTCGCTGAATTTTCAAACAATCGAAATCATTGTGATAAGTTCCATATCAACATTGCAGTTAGTCATGAGTATGCGACGACAAGAAAAGTATTCCAAAGGGCTCTTCATCCTCCTGAAGTGGATGGATTGCGAAAGGAAGGCAAGAAACATATCGACATATGGTGATTTCCCCTGCGGTCCTAGGGAAAATGTCTTACACAGACCTAAGTTCTGTTCAACTAACTTATACTACGCCACTTTCTTTTATTCTGAGTCTAAAATTGCTCTCGAATATGTCCTCTTTAGGGATCCCCAGTAGGATCGCCAAATGTTAGATCCTGAGCCCAATGAAAAAGTATAGATATATATGGTTGGCTTGATTCGTTCAAAATCGGTCCACTTTTCTCGCTCGAAGTCACTTGATTAATCCTGAGATGTACATGTGGAAGGAGGTGGACTAGAAACCCGAGTACATATACAACCCAGAACCCATTGCAATGATTGACTCTCGCAGTTGCACCCTTCCCTTACTTATGCATTCTTGTTCCCCTTGGTTGCACATTCTCTCCCTATCTCTTATACTCTCTTACTCCTAACTTCCTTCTCCCACTCACTCTCTTTTGCACACACACAAATATAACTAAGACTGAGGAGCTCAATCTTGCATGTGATAAAATTTTTTTTTCTATATGCCTAACCACTCCTTATCTCTATCTCGCTCTCGGAGACCACCTCTTTACACACTTTTTCCACTTACTCTATAGATCTCACACTCGACAATCACACCTTTGCACATTTCCCCTCACTGTCATACACTAACAAACTCACTCTTCAGTCTTCGTTTTTACTCCTTGCACACATTCTTATTCTATCTCACCTAGTTCTCTCCTTTTCTCCCACAATCAATCGACATACTCCTTCATATTCAAACACTTCTCTCCTTGCGTACGGTTGTATACAACATAAACGGATTGCACATGGAGACCTACTCTCATACACCCACCTAAACATTCAAGCATGAAAACTCTCTTCCATAAACATGCAAAAAGGCGTATGTAAACAAGATGATGCAATCATCGCATCCATGCATTTGTAGACCACAACATAACGATCACAATGAAATGCACACATTGCTATGAAGTGCTAAACGATGTAGCAACTGCAAGTCTTACACAGACGTCCCAAACATGCAACACTCGAACTCCAAGTGCAATTGTTAACTATTACTACCAACAATAGTGACCTCAAAGACTTCATAATCGATACAATACACAATGGAGTTAGCAGATGCATCGCACTGAGGCATACAAATTATATGATAGTAAACCAATCTATTGCCACTTGCTAAGAACTCGTCTATCAACTTGAATGATTATTTACAAAACTTACAGTACAGAAGTGCATCCAACACATCTATAAGCAGGATTTACCTCCATCTCCAAATCTTCAAACCCCCTCCCACATTTCTACTGTCAACTATTTGCCAGTTGCACCCAAACTCCAAAAAAGATGTCAAATCTCTGATGGTACTCTCTTTCCAATCAATATTTTGCTCCTCTCTTTTGATGTATTCGTAGCCTATTCCTCAGTCAATTGAAATCAGCTCCTTCCTTAGTTCCGAGCTGTTGCGCTCCTTCCCCCCCACTGTTGTCCTCTGTCTGAGCACAGGAGATGACTTCCCCAACAACTCCAGCCAAGCAAGTTCTTCCCCCCTTCATAGCACCTGGGCTGCTGAACAACAAACCCAAAAAACCTCCCTCTTCTCAGCTGCCTCGAACACCGCCCGACTCCCAGCAAGAAAAAGACCGATAGCCCCCAGAATTTCCCCCCCCCTTTTTCTGCACCCGGAAGGAGCGGGATAATAATCAAGTAGACTTCTACCCTCCTCCCTTTTGAATTCCGAGAGGGACCATTGAGGATAGCCCCTTCGAATCAGAAGCTCCTCTCCTCCGTAGATAGAATCCCCCAAAAAGCAGCGCCCTCCTCCTTCCTTTCCCGCATGCGAAAAAGAAACCCCTTTTTTGTTGTCCTGCATACTCCTAAAGAACAAAGAGAAAAAAACTATTTTTGTCCCAACCATAGAGGTACAAACAACTTCCTTACTCCATCCCTTTTTTCAGAGCTGACCAGAAACAAAATGCAACGGAATTTTGGGGTATATTACATCTGCCAAATTAAATCGTAAGAACCATTTCAATGTTATATGTGATGCAGCCCTACCCATCAATTGTACAAAGTGATATTTTTGCAGTGACACGAGCATCAATCATAACATTTCCAATAATTTCTTAGCCAACATGAAATAAAAAAAAAAAAATAGCTAGAAGCTGCTACATAACTCTGCTTTGAACATATCAACCAAGAGTCACCCACGAAGAGGAGAAAGCTATTTTTCTTGACATTCTTTGCTCATGAGGTAGCCCATCTCGTCGACCAAAAAGTTGTCGTGTTACCTCCAAATACTTCTCATCAATCATCTAATCAACTCTTCAAGTACCTGAAGTCAAACATATATTCTACACAACAAAAGCATATTAGTGCATAAAATCAACTAGATCATGAGCTAACATACTCCCCTCTTCTTATTTGCGAAGTCGTCCTCGACGAGCCACTCTCACTGCAACATAATCAAAACAGCCATGAAAATATCAGTGTACAACAAGCTTGCATACCTTTCCATCGAGCCATTACTCCAACGGAACCTGCACTCATTGAAGCTATTAGTACTAAAAAATACTCATGAATACATACAACTTATTCATTTACAAAATGATCCAAGAACACGCACATATATGCAACTCCATTTCAAGCATGCATCAATTTGCTCATGCATTCCATTATGAAAATAGTCTCAACCACACATTCATACCTTTCCATGTCTTACACATACAACTGTCATTGCGAAAAAAACAGAAACGGAAATACCGAAATAAACAACAACTGAAATGAATCCAACAGGAGATGCAACATACCCAAAATGCATACCCCATTATTGCACCTATTATTCGCTATGTACAATTATTCCATGACTAGACACTCCCTAAGAATCCCCATCGTCGTCCTACAAAAGTCATCGGGACTCGAGTACAGGTTAAGTCCTACATAAAAACCCTAGAGTGCCCCACATACTGGAAAACCCTCAGATAGAGCACACAAGTTATAAAGCAAGACCGTTGCGTTACCTCGCTAAAGCCTCATCCATAAGTACATATAGAGTCTCCGTGCCTTCAAGAATGTTGATTCAAAGTGAGCTGATCTGTCACAAGCCATCACATACCAATCACACAAGCAAATAACGTTCCCTTCCCGATGATCATCGCCCTCTCCTCTCTCTCTCTCCCCCTCAGGAGTGGGGAATAACTTCATAGGTAGATTTTATTTATATTCACACGTTGGCGTACGTTGTCACTGGATGCGATTCGTGGACCTGACCACCCTGTCAGGTTGATTCCACCCATCTACCAATGCAATGCAGCGCACAACACACAAACACATAACGAGAGACAAGTAACATATATCAGCTAGCCCATAATGAAGCTGGATGCGGCTCGTGGTCGTGACTACCCAGCCACGATGGCTCCACCTACCTACCAACCCGTTATGGCGCGTAGCTAAGACACAAACATATACATCCCAAGCCTATGGCGAAACTTGCTGCGGCTCGTGGTCCTAACCACCCGGCTAGGATAAATCCACCCACCTACTAGCTCACCATAGCGCGTTGGTACGATCACAACAACACAATGTCTTTTTGTTTTCTTTTTTTTTCATATTAGTTAATTCGCCCGAGTCCTGAGAATTAGGGAGAGCAAGAGAGGGATTTTCCCACTTTTCCCACACAGACATGCAAACATACACACTCCAGCCTTTGACAGATCAACTACCTCTTCACTCCATTCTCTCAATTACAGACACTACATATGTATTCATCGATTTGACTTTTCACTAGGTAACTACAGCCGGCTATGCCTTAGTCCCTCATATACCTATCCTTAGATGGTGTAGAATGTGGGTCTCCGGGATGTCTCATATAGCCTCAACTCGTACTCGCATCTCGACGACTTCCCTAGGGCGAGACAGGCTCAACTTCAAGAGCTCCATCATCACTTCCTATTGTTAACACATCTGCCCAAGCCCACGTGATATCATTTTCTTCGTTAGGCATTTCCCTCGAAGGGTCAAAATAGTAATATCGATCCCCCGCCCATCCTACATGTCGGGTCAGGTATTCCTCAAAACACTCAATATAAAATATAACATCCAAACCCTGGTTTATGAAGCATACCAGCCAGTGCGCTTCCTCCACATCATATTCTGTCTCAAAGTCGTCGACCTCTATGTCCATGCGGGCGAATGTTTGGTCCGAGAAATATATCCTTAGCTCGTACAAATAGAGTTGAGTTATTTGATCTGCCATTTTTTTACTTAGCTCCTAACAGTCTCTGCACAATACAAAAAAATAATTAGAAGTCCAAATTCGTGAGCTAGCAAGGGATAATATTTATGACAACGAAAATCATAGCTAACATATGCGCATATATATATATATATATATATATATATATACATCTATGTACAAGGAGTCTACTACGTCCTTCTGCTTGGATTTCGTCTGGCTTCTCCCGTCCTAATGTTACTTGAAATAGGGTCTAACTCGAAGCGCGTTAACCTTCACGGGAGCACATTCTTCTCCTAAATCTTGAATTTGCATGGAACCATTGGAGTTGAGTTCCACCACCTTAAACGGTCCTGCCCATCTTGTCTGTAACTTCACCGGGAATTTATAATATTTACTATCATAAACTAGCACCAAATCCCCTTCTTGAATCGCATAGGTCTTGAGATTCTTGTCATGCCTCTCTTTACGTCTTCTCTGAATAGCTCCAGACTTTGCTGTGCAATGAGTCTCTTTTCTTCTAGCTTGACCAATTGTATGTACCTTTCCTTCAATGACTCTTCCTCTCCCATCCTGGCCTCAATGGCCACTCTTAATGTCAGAACTTCTTTTTGATGGGAAAGATGGCTTCCTTGCCATATACTAGGGAGAACGGAGTGCTCTTTGTCGTCACGCGGTAGGATGTTCTATACGCCCACAAAGCTTCCAAAAGTCTCTCATCCCAGTCTCGCCTATGCACAGCTACTGTCTTTGTCAGAATCTGTTCAAGAACCTTGTTGGTGACCTCCACTTGTCCATTTGCCCTCGGGTAATATGGAGTGCTTTTTCTATGTTTGATCTTATATAATTCCATTAATTCTTCGATCAGTTCGTTGACAAAGTGCATTCCTCTATCACTCACTATCTCCAACGGGCATTCGAATCGGGTGATAATTTGTTCATACAAAAATTTAGCTACATCAACAGCTCGGTCAGTCTTCAGAGCTTTAGCCTCTACCCACTTGGTAACATAGTCAGTACAGACCAGGATATACCTATTGGATCTACGTCTGGAGGGAGGATCAATAGGCCCCACAAAATCAATTCCCCATTTTTCAAAAGGCTTAAGAGCCAACACAGGCATAAGAGGAGCAGCATGTGCTAACGTTGGTTTGCCCATTCTTTGGCATTTGTCGCATTTCTTGCAGTATGTATGAGAGTCTTTGAATAGCGTTGGCCACCAATACCCGGCCAATAAGATCTTTCTTGCCGTCAGCTCACCAGCAAAATACCCACCGCAGGGTTCATCATGCAATGCCCTCAAAACTAGGGCTGCTTCTTCTTCCTCGAGACACCTCCGATAAATGCTTTCATGTACAAAATATCGATAGAGCTGCCCCCCAATGATGCTATGGTGTTTTGCCAGTGCTAATAGTTTTTGCTTCTCTCTCTTGCTTGCTCCTGGCGGATATTTAGTGGTGCACAAGAAATTCACCAAGTCGGCATACCAAGGTACTTTAGCATCAACCTGGAATAGATGCCCATCAGGAGCATCATCGGGCACACCAGAGATTGGCTCCTCATTAATAATTCGAGATAAATGGTCGGCCAATATGTGCGCTTTGCCTGGTTTGGTTACCACTGTGAATTGGAATTCTTGTAGGAGTAGCATCCACCTCATCAATCGCCCTGATAGCTCAGGTTTATTAATGATATACTTTAGGGCTTCATGATCCACATAAAACGTGAAATGCTTTTCGATCAGGTAATGCCGATACTTGTTTACGGTAAAGATCATCGAAAGGCATTCCTTCTCTGTAGTCGTGTAGTTCCTCTCAGTGCTATTCAAGTTGCGACTTGTGTAATAAATAGGGTGGTCCAACTTCTTTTCATCGGCTTGGCATAGCATTGCTCCAACCGTAGTATGAGACGCATCTGTATGCACATGAAATTCTTTTGTCCAATCGGGTGCTACCAAAATCGGTGCATTTATCAATCTCTCTTTGATCAAGTCGAATGCAACTTGACACTCTCCAGTCCATTGATATTGTTGGTCTTTCCTCAAAAGATTCGTCAGTGGTGCTGCTATTGATGCAAAATTTAATATAAATCGTCGATAATAATTAGCATGCCCCAAGAATCCTCTGAGTTGCCGCAAGTTTTGAGGAGGTGGAAGTTGTCCGATTTTTTCTACTTTATCCTCGTCAACCGCAATCCCTTTTTCGGAAATAACATGTCCCAAGAGCAATCCTCTTTGTACTCCAAATGTACACTTTTCAGGATTTAATGCGATGCCTTTTTCAATGCTTCTTCTTAAAATAGCTTCGATCCTCTCCATCATGTTTTCATCATTGCCTCTGATTGCAAAATCATCGACGAATATCTCCATCCAATCCTGCAAATAGTCTTGATATGCAGCTATCATTGCCCTCTGGAATGTGGCTGGTGCATTGCATAATCCAAATGGCATCACACGATATGCATACGTACCCCATTCTGTCGTGAAAGTAGTTTTTGATTGATCCTCTTCATGGATTTGGATCTGGTTGTACCCACTGAAACCATCCAAAAATGAGTACAATTTATGGCCAACCACTCTGTCCAAGATTTGATCAGTAAACGGCAAGGGGAAGTGATCCTTCTTTGTGCGCTCGTTCAACTTACGGTAATCTATGCAAATATGGATTTTCTTATTTTTCTTCGAAACAACTACAATTGGTGATACCCATTCGCTGGATGCGATGGGATATATGAATCCTGCTTCCAATAATTTAGTCAATTCCAGCTTGATCAATTCCGAGTAGACTGGATTTGTGCGCCTGATTCGTTGACATATTGGTCGGGTACCTTCTTCCAAATCTATATAATGTTGGCAGATTCGGGGATCAATTCCTCTCAGATCACTGTATGACCATGCAACGGCCTTGCTGAAATTCTTGAGTGCCAATTTAATGCAATCTCGTACTCCGTCTGGTAGCTCTGACCCCACGCTCAAGAACTTTTCTGGAAAAACTTCCCATTTTTCTACCTGAGCTTCTCGCGAATATTCCTTATTCCTTGATGACGCTGTGATTGGAACGTGCTCTCCGATCACGCGTGCATGGTTGGCCAATAAATCATTGTTTTGTTCTGTTTCGATTGGACCCAATTTCTTGAGTTCAGCTTTTGCAATGGCTTCCGACACTTTAGTCTTACTCTTCGCTTCCTTTTCCAATTCTCGACTTCTCCTTAGAAGTTCTGCTTCTAGCACTGTAACCCTTTCTCTCAACTGTTGTACTTCCATTGTTGAAGCTAACTCCAGCTTTGATTCATCTTTTGAAGTTCCCTTCTCCAGGGATTGGGTACCTTTGCTTTCCTTTGTGTCTATACTCAACATGTAGCACTCAAATTCACTTGTATGTGTCAACCATCCTAGCAACTCCTAGTCTAAGTCATCCTTGTAACATAGTGGATCTTTGTACTCGCCCACTTTTGCATGTTGGAGGTTGGCCAATTGCAGATTAAATCCATCCTGTGAAAGGTCCTTAGAAGTCTCTGTGCGCAAGGCAAATCTTACCCGCGCCATTTCTTGTCTAACCTTTTCCTTTGCTTTCTGCTCCCTTTCCTCAGCTGTTGTCGATCTCTTGCCGGTCAAGTTTGGAGACACTTGAAGTTGTATTCGATCAGCCCTTAATTGTGATAAATCCTGTGCGCCAATCATGCACACATTCGACTTGCACCAGCCATGGCCGTCCAAGTAAGATCGAGCAGGTAGCCTCTGAGGTCCTTGGTCTTACTATCAGATAATCAACTTTAAACTCTAGACCGCCCACAACCGTGCTTACATTCTTCAAAAGACCCGCAGGCTTCACTTGTGTTTGATCTGCCATTCTCAAGGACATCGGAGTTTCTTCCATGTGGTTGAGGCCCAAAGCTTTCATCATGAATTCAGTCATAAGGTTGACTGCGACTCCACTATCTAACTAAGCACCAGGGACTGCATACCCTTTAATCTCGACTGTCACAGCTGGAGCATTCGAATCAATTTGCGTCGTAATACTTTGAATGATCCCTTGGACATCTTTATCTTGTCTCTTTTTATCTCGAGCTTTCCTCGGCTTCTTAATATATTTGTTGAAGAATTGTTTCCTATAAGCAGGTGAACATTTTAGCAATGTGCCAATGTCTAGCGTGACTTCCGTGTCAGCGAGCAACTTTACAATGTCCACTTCCTCCAAACTCTGTCTTTCCTTCCTACATTTTGGAGCCCTTAATCTTTCAGGGAATGGTGCTATGCATGGCACAAACTCCTTGGTCACTAGTGGAAGGATCTCAATTTCTTCCCCCTCCTCAAACTCTTGTTGTTCAGCAAATCCTCCAACTTGGTTCTCTACCTCTCCATGTTCGGGCATTTTCTCTTGGCTAGATTTTTCGCTTTCGTCTTCTGGATTTTTCTTCAAATACTCTTGAGTTCTTGTGACTACTGCCACAGTGGGCTCTTTATGCGGTTTCTTGGCTGGGTAAGCATCCACAAAATGCATTGACGAGCTAGAGCCTTCTTGAGGGTTCGGTGTCTTGAACACTACTCCGATCGTAGGAACGTGCTCTTGAGCTCTCGATGTGGAATGCATCTGAGTATCAACATAATTCGATGATCCTACTGGTCCTTTTTCCTTGCTGGCAGCAACTCTTCGTTTTGGACAATCTTCATCAAAGTGGTCCTCTCCACTACAGTACCTACATAGCGGGGTATAATCAACTGGTTTCTTTTCGTTTGGACATCTAGATTGAGTGTGGCCAAGCCATGACATCTCCAGCACTGGATTGGACCATCTCTTCTTTGGTCATGTGCGTCTCCTCCCTGACCTTGAGCACCATATCCATAAGTCGGTCTGTTTTCCCAACGAGATGTAGGTGGGACACTTTGAGCGGGCAATCCCGTGTAGGATCTTTCTCTTGTATCTCCCGATTTCATGGTCCTCTCTTCATAGGCTCTCTTGTTGTAACATCGGTCCTCCGTGTGATTTGTTCTTCCACAAAAAGTACAACGCATTCTAGGTGGTGATCTATCTGTGAATACTCTCGAGACTGTAGGGCATTCTGAAGCCAAATGGCTGTAAGCATGGCACTTTCCACACCATATATTCGATCTAAACACTTGGTTGGGGTTTGTAGTTACCTCTGGTTTTACTGTGTATGTTTCCTGGGTCATTGTGGCAGGTTTTATAGCTTGTGTGACCAACTCCAATATTCGTTCTTCAGTTAGCGCAGGCTTTACCTCGCCTGGCGTGCTAGTGGCAGCTACAAAAGCTGGGGTCGTCAATGCGGGACTTCCTTGGCTAGGATCTTTCATCGGTATGTTTCCTGGGCCTCCCATTGGCTCGTATAAGAGTTCCATCTTCCTTTGTTGACATAATTGTACTTCTTCCCAAAGCCTTGCTTATTCCTTAGCATCCATTAAAGTTGCAGGTCTTGTCAGGCTGATATGCTGCTGTGCCGTAGGATCTCTCAATCCCGCGATGAATCTTCTCTTCAATGTCTCATCGTTCGGGGCATTCGCGCCCATCTTCCTTACCAAAGTTTCCATTCTCTGAATGTAGTTATCGATGCTTTCATTGACTCCCTGTCGCAGGTAATCCATGTGTTGTGCCAATCTATCTTGGAAGCCTTGTCGTCGAAACTTTGCCAAGAAGGCTTCCTTGAGCATTTGATAAGTTCCACGCTCTTGTGGTGTCAGATTCCCATACCAATTGGCTGCCTCATCACGGAGAATAGCCGGAAAAATTCTCAATCTTTGACCCTGGTCAACTACCTCATTGGCCTCACAAGTAACCTCAAACAGCTAGATAAAACTATCAGGATCCTCGTCCCAAGCACCTGAGAACTTGATAAAGTCCCCCAAATGAATTGAAATCCACTGAGCCATTTCAAAAAGAGGTGTGATGTCAATATCACTTCGATCCTAGAAATTTAGCGCACGTGGCCTTAGGATCCCTCCTTCAAACTTCCGCACTTGATTCGCGACTCTCCTACGGGAGTACACGTTTTTGGCAGATTTCTTCGAGCCAGTCGAGGTTGACCCAACTTGCGATTCCCACCTCTTCCTTTCTCTTTCAAAGGCTCTTCTCTGAGCGCGTTCCTCTCTTTGAGTTTGTGTTGCTCCTGAGGATGAGCTCCCCTCACTCATGTACTAGATCTGGAGTCCGCAAGCTCGGAAAACATGTGGCGCTAGGCGAACCTATGGCACTCTCTTATAGAGACGTGCCAAGCTATTCCCGACAAACACACCAAAATGATTTCCCCTGCGGTCCTAGGGAAAATGTCTTACACAGACCTAAGTTCTATTCAACTAACTTATACTACGCCACTTTCTTTTATTCTGAGTCTAAAATTGCTCTCAAATATGTCCTCTTTAGGGATCCCCAGTAGGATCGCCAAATGTTAGATCCTAAGCCCAATGAAAAGGTACAGATATATATGGTTGGCTTGAATCGTTCAAAATCGGTCCACTTTTCTCTCTCGAAGTCACCTGATTAATCCTCGGATGTACATGTGGAAGGAGGTGGACTAGAAACCCGAGTACATATACAACCAAGAACCCATTACAATGATTGACTCTCGCAGTTGCACCCTTCCCTTACTTATGCATTCTTGTTCCCCTTGGTTGCACATTCTCTCCCTATCTCTTATACTCTCTTACTCCTAACTTCCTTCTCCCACTCACTCTCTTTTGCACACACACAAATATAACTAAGACTGAGGAGCTCAATCTTGCATGTGATAAAATTTTTTTTCTATGCCTAACCACTCCTTATCTCTATCTCGCTCTCGGAGACCACCTCTTTACACACTTTTTTCCACTTACTCTATAGATCTCACACTCGACAATCACACCTTTGCACATTTCCCCTCACTCTCATACACTAACAAACTCACTCTTCAGTCTTCGTCTTTACTCCTTGCACACATTCTTATACTATCTCACCTAGTTCTCTCCTTTTCTCCCACAATCAATCGACATACTCCTTCATATTCAAACACTTCTCTCCTTACGTACGGTTGTATACAACATAAGCGGATTGCACATGGAGACCTACTCTCATACACCCACCTAAACATTCAAGCATGAAAACTCTCTTCCATAAACATGCAAAAAGGCGTATGTAAACAAGATGATGCAATCATTGCATCCATGCATTTGTAGACCACAACATAACGACCACAATGAAATGCACACATTGCTATGAAGTGCTAAACGATGTAGCAACTGCAAGTCTTACACAGACGTCCCAAACATGCAACACTCGAACTCCAAGTGCAATCGTTAACTATTACTACCAACAATAGTGACCTCACAGACTTCATAATCGATACAGTACACAATGGAGTTAGCAGATGCATCGCACTGAGGCATACAAATTATATGATAGTAAACCAATCTATTGCCACTTGCTAAGAACTCGTCTATCAACTTGAATGATTATTTACAAAACTTATAGTGCAGAAGTGCATCCAACACATCTATAAGCAGGATTTACCTCCATCTCCAAATCTTCGAACCCCCTCCCACATTTCTACTGTCAACGATTTGCCAGTTGCACCCAAACTCCAAAAAAGATGTCGAATCTCTGATGGCGCTCTCTTTCCAATCCTCTCTTTTGATGTATTCGTAGCCTATTCCTCAGTCAATTGAAATCAGCTCCTTCCTTAGTTCCGAGCTGTTGCGCTCCTTCCCCCTCACTGTTGTCCTCTGTCTGAGCATAGGAGATGACTTCCCCAACAACTCCAGCCAAGCAAGTTCTTCCCCCCTTCATAGCACCTGGGCTGCTGAACAACAAACCCACAAAACCTCCCTCTTCTCAGCTGCCTCGAACACCGCCCGACTCCCAGCAAGAAAAAGACCGATAGCCCCCAGAATCCCCCCCCCCCCTTTTTCTGCACCCGGAAGGAGTGGGATAATAATCAAGTAGACTTCTGCCCTCCTCCCTTTTGAATTCCGAGAGGGACCATTGAGGATAGCCCCTTCAAATCAGCAGCTCCTCTCCTCCGTAGATAGAATCCCCCAAAAAGCAGCACCCTCCTCCTTCCTTTCCCGCATGCGAAAAAGAAACCCCTTTTTTGTTGTCCTGCATACTCCCAAAGAACAAAGAGAAAAAAACTGTTTTTGTCCCAACCCTACGGGTACAAACAACTTCCTTACTCCATCCCTTTTTTCAGAGCTGACCAAAAACAAAATGCAACGGAATTTTGGGGTATATTACATCTGCCAAATTAAATCGTAAGAACCATTTCAATGTTATATGTGATGCAGCCCTACCCATCAATTGTACAAAGTGATATTTTTGCAGTGACACGAGCATCAATCATAACATTTGCAATAATTTCTTAGCCAACATGAATTTTTTTTTTTTTTTAAATAGCCAGAAGCTGCTACATAACTCTGCTTTGAACATATCAACCAAGAGTCACCCACGAAGAGGAGAAAGCTATTTTTCTTGACATTCTTTGCTCATGAGGTAGCCCATCTCGTCGACCAAACAGTTGTCGTGTTACCTCCAAATACTTCTCATCAATCATCTAATCAACTCTTCAAGTACCTGAAGTCAAACATATATTCTACACAACAAAAGCATATTAGTGCATAAAATCAACCAGATCATGAGCTAACATATGGACACATGGATCTGTTCATCCAATTGATCCACAAACTGGAAGGTATCCCCCTTTTCATAATCTTCATGATCTGATTAGATTTGTAGGAGATGGTGAGGCTGGGTCATGAGGCTATTGTTCAAGGCTTTGGGATATTTCAAGGAATTATGTACAAAACATAAACTATCTACAAAACACACTACATTAGAAGGATTTACATATGAGGGAGCTAGAAAGCAAATTATCCACTTTATCTTCTCAGCTTGAGTCTTTTAATAAAATTAAAGAAACTCCTATAGGTTTGAGAATGCGGTCAAAACGAGTAAAACCTTTTTTAGATTTGACTGAAAAATCTGGCCAGAAAAAGAAAAGAATGAAAATTGTAAGAGATCATGTGACAAATGTGCTAGGTTTCAAGATGTTGAGTAGTTTTGAGAGCATATATTTTTGTAATGAAATTATGAGTCAAAATGATGTTTTAAGACTCTTGAAACTGAATGAAAATACATGCTTGAAACGCTTTGTTTTCCAAAAATGCATGACAGAAATGAATCTGTTACTAGAACCATCTCAATTCAGAAGATTTGTGATAGCGTCTGAGTGAGTAAAAAAGGTTATAGAGCAATTTCAAAAGTTTGGTGTGAATTTTTAAAATTTAAAAAAGTTAAAAGTTTTGGATTGCCTAGACCCCATCATGTAGGAAAGTTTTGGCTCTGCTTGAATAAAAAGATCACATCAGTATTTGGTGAATATAAACATATTCACGGTAAGATGCATTAAGAAGTAGGAAAACAAAAGTTAAATTTCACTTACAATGCATTTAACAATGTATGGATAGATATTATAAAACTTCAAACATACATGGTTCAGTTCTATAATATAAAAGAACATGAATGTTCTGGTCTATTGAAATTTGTAATCAAACTTGATGAGCTGAGCTTAAAAAACATCAAAAGATGGAGAGAATGAGTATTGCACTGATGAACAAAGATTTGGACTATAGCCTTGGGAAATTGGATACTCCATCTCTCAAAGTACAATCAGAAATGGAGTTATGGTGGGTTTGTTGTGCTCAAGTTCCATTTGAGAGCCATAAAACCTTTAAATAGTTATTCTCACAGACAAACATTCCAAATGTTATCCAAAGGCATCATGCGGGAGAATTGTTGAGTGGAGACCTAAAGACGCCCAAATGCATGGTTGGTATAAGTGGGGGAGCAAATTCTAAGTACCCTTGCTTGTACTGCATGCAAAGCCTAGGCACAAATGGATGGATTGCTAGAGCTGAGGTTGAAGAGGCTCCTTCCAGACAAAATGTTATTCTTCATAACTACTCATCTTCTTCAATGATTTGGGATCCCATACTTCCAATAGCATTGACAAATGTACACATATGTACACTACATGCAGAGTTCAGAATCAATGACAAGTTGGTCCGTCTTCACTTGGATTATGCATATTCTATCAGGCCTACAACTCTTGCAGATGAGTGCACAAAAAAATGTGAATGTCTTCTTTCAGAAATGGGATTTCATGGTGGTGATGTTCATCTAAGAAAAGATCCAAAGCTCTCACAAAATACAGGTGATGTACTACACGATGTCTCAATGGGAGGTGCAAAAGCAAGGAGATTCTTCGGCAACCATGATGGCAAGCAACTAAATGCCATGTGGAATTGTTGGAAAACATTTTGCGAGGTCACGAATAATGTAAAAAGCAAACTAGAAATAGCAAAAAAGAGAATGGAGGTGTGGATCAAACTAGATAATTTTTTTAAGATCATGAGGCAACAGGTAACATCAAAAAGTTATGTGATAGATTTCAGAAAGGCGACCACAGAGCTTATAGAAACCATCATAGAGGCATGGGGTGCCAAAGACATAACATACTACTTGGTGAGTTCCAAAGATAATTTATTCAATTTATTTTTTAATTGAAATAAAGATCTGATGAAATTCTTCTGCTCTTCTAGCATATTCTTCTTGTGCATGGTGAATTCTTTGCAGAATAAGAACCACTTGCCATATGGAACACCCAAGACATGGAAAAATCTCATTATTAAGCAAGGACAAGCTTCTTTAGGTGCACAAGGAAAGGAGGAGGAGTAACAAAGAGCAATGCCTTCAGAGAGCTTTTTGATTGGTTCTTTAGAAGACAATTACAAAGGACCTCATGCCAAATATGATCAGAAGAATATGACTGTCACCAGAAAAAATCATCATGTATCAATATCACAAAATGAAAAAGACTACATTTCAAACATAGCTTTAATATTTGCAATGTCTTTTATTTCTTTGAGAAATAAAGATGTCATGTATGTACATTTCATGATGTATTAAGCCTTGAAAAGAAATATGTCTATAACCATCAGATGACTTTGACCAGAGAACAGATCATGGATCAATAACAATTAATATTAGGACATGGATCAGTTACACCAAAAAAATTTGCAATGTCTTATATCACATTGGGAAATTTCTGTATATGTACATTTGATGAGTAATAGAATTTGAAAAAATGAGGTCATTCTCTTTAAAGAGCTTGGCTCTGGCAAATGACCTCTATATCTGAGGAACTCTTTTCTCCTATATCCAGCAATGATTTTTACATATGACACCCCTACATCCATTACATAGCTTGAATAACAAAGAAAGTACCTTGCCCTTGAAGCATTGAGTCCTGGGGCATATCCAAAAATTCTGAATGCGGCTGGTCTTTCAAGCAGCAAAACTCTGAAAGCATTAAAGGGTATTGGAGTAAAACCCATGTATTTTGATAAAGTACTCAAGGAGAACAATGGAAAGTCTGGCTCCTCACTATAGTGCTTGTGAATAACACAAAAAGTGTATGGGTTCAATTTTGGAAGATAGTGGATAATTGAATGAATACCCACCTTTGCTTTTCCTTTCTCATCTATGGTTTTTCTTGTTCCCTTGCCCTTGCCAAGGTAGTTGTCTTCATCCCATATAGTTAATTGTGGTAAAAATGAAAAACAAGGTCAGATGAAGTGCAAGCACACTTAAGGAGTCATGAAAAGTAACTTGAAACAAACAGATAAAAAGCAAGAGACCCGACTGATGCAAGCAATTAGGGTCTTCAGAGAAATTCAGATGGTCATTATTGCTTGCAGCGATCGCTATCAATATCTCTTTGCAAACTACCTAGAAACATGTTATATTTGCTGAAGAAAGTGAATTCTTACATAGCCAGATGTCTATTATCAATGATGCATGCAACTCCTAGACATGATCAATACAAGCGATAAGGCCCATCGGGAAATAACCGATGGGCCTCATCCCTTGCATCTATCGAAAGATAAACTATACACAGAAAACAATGTTTTTCACATGATAAAACTTTACCTGTCATTGCACCATGCAAGTCCAAAGACGATCGATGCAAGCGATAAGGCCCAAGAGAACATATCCGATGGGCCTTATGGCTTGCATCAGTCGTGATTGATTTCTCACACTTTAAATGGAGATCTTGGACAAAACAGATACAAGCTAAAGATGTTGCATCAGTCGCATCTCATTTCCTAAGCCTAAAATTCATGAGAATATATTTAACTACATACCTTGACCTCATCTTCCTCCTCAAGTCCAAACACGACCGATGCAAGCGATAAGGCCCAATGAAAAATATCCTATGGGACTTATTGCTTGCATCGGTCGTGATCGATTTCTCACACTTTAAATGGAGATCTTGGAAAAAACTGATACAAACTAAAGATGTTGCATCAGTCGCATCTCATTTCCTAAGCCTAAAATTCATGAGAATATATTTAACTACATACCTTGACCTCATCTTCCTCCTCAAGTGCAAACACGACCGATGTAAGTGACAAGGCCCAACGAAAAATATCCGATGGGTCTTATCGCTTGGATCGATTGCGGTCGATTTCTCACTTATAAATGGTGATCTTGGACAAAACCGATACAAGGTAAAGATGTTGCATCGGTCGCATCTCATTTCCTAACCCTAAAATTCATGAGAATATATTAAAAAACATAGCTTGACCTCATCTTCCTTCTCAATGAGCTCTTTTGAGTCAATACATATTGTTCCTTTGTCCTCAGCAACATCCAAGAATGAATAGCCGTGCCCAAACGAGTATATTCCAAGTTGCTTTTGATGCTCATCAAACTCTTCAACAGCAAGTGTTTTGTTCTCTGAGATAGCTTTCTCAAAGAATTTTGAAAGAGCTTGTGATGAATCTTTGAATTCTTCATTTGACAAATCCAAATCAAGACGCAAAAATTCTTCTTTTCTTTCTCCTTTCTCAATGATGAATCTCCTTGCAACTTCTTCTGAATCAGCTATAGCTGCAAGGCAGTAGTCCTCCCTAAGGTTGAAAACTTTCTGAGTGTAAAATAGAGGGATAAACTCCTTTTTAGAGATAAAGTAAAATGGTAGATTTGGGAGAAGTAGGGACTTCTCAGACACTTGAACTTCTTCAGCTGGCTCCCTTATTGCAGTCTCTGCTTTAAAGGTGGCCACATCAAAACCTTTGACTTGCTCTTCTTCTGCTTGGAGATTGATCTCCTCAACAATCTCCATGACACCTTTCATAGTTTTTGAACTTCCCTCAAGTGTCAACTCTAAGAAAGGCTTGTCTTCAACATGAACACTTTCCTCCTTTTCAACTGAGATGTGATCAAGCCATATCAAGAAAGCAATGTTTAAAGGGAGCAAGCAGCAGTCCTTTTCATGGTCTGGGCATAAATCTAGCTTCCCTGGCAAAGGGGATATCCTTTTGCATTTTCTTGTGATTTTTGCCCTATCTATTGGATCCTTCCCAAAGATGTGAGGATGGACATAGGTTTTCTGATAAATAGAAAGAATCTTTCCATTGATCAACCCCAAGAAGTTCTCTCACTCATCCTTAATAAAACTTTTTTATTTCTCTAGGAGTTTTTCAAAATCAATTTTGGGGTTGAATATTGTCATTGCATCAAGAAAGTAATCTACAGTTAAACCCTCTTGAACCATGAAATCAAGTAGTTTCTCTGATGGAGAGACATTAAGGATCTTATTCATTCCCTCCATCTTAGCTGCAGCCTCTCTTGTATGTCCTAGAGGAGAACACAACCGATGCAAGCAACTTAAGCTAGTCAACGTGGGTCAAACGGGAAAAATCGCTTGTATTGGTCATGTCGAGGATGAAAGAAAAATACGCACGGAAATGAGACAAATTCTATGAAGGTTCAAAATTTGAATTGGTGAAGGGAGTTGCTATCTATAGGCGAAGAGGGAGGAAGTAATGATCAAATGACATGGACCAATCAATGAGTGCCATGTGGCAAAGGTACATTGGGAATCCCAACAAATAGATGAGTGGCCCAATCAAATCATGCCACGTGGAAAAGAACGTTGGAATTCACAACAACTATACGATGTGGAACAATCATGGCATGCCACATGGCACCAATGGTCAACTCAGTTTTGAGACCTATTTAAGCTTCCCTATTCATTTCTCTCATTTTTTTTCTCAACACTTTCCAGGCATCGAGGTTCCATCGCCAACAAGTTTTTTAGCTGCTTCCCCTTGGATCAATCGTGCTTCTTAAATGGCATCCTTGATCAAAGCTTTGAAGTAACGTTTTATTTGGTTAAGAATTAGCTATAATCCATTCCAAGGGAAATGGTATTCACTGATATTTCTTCACGATTAGAAGCACGAGTGATGCAAGCGATTAAGGACATCCGGGCATTTTCGGATGACTCTTATCACTTGGATCGGTCGTGTCTCTAACAGTGGAAAGAGTCCTTGATCAAAGTTTTTGAGAGTAAGTTGCCTTTCCTTTCCACTTCCTTGCCTAAAGACTCTCATTTTGTGCAGAATATGGCTAGGACCAAAAATACAGCAAGGAAGTTGTACCTTGAGGGTCAGGACCAAAATGCCCAGGAACAAAATGCCCAGGAGTAAAATGTCCAGGAGCAAAATCCCTAGAAGGGTCAAGGCAATGTATCAGAGAAGCCTTCGAAGACAAGGGTCAATTACCATGTAAAATCCTTGAGGGAAATTAGAACTCAAAAGTCTATAGGACTGTTGATCCCTGGACTTCCATTTATGAGAGTTGTCAAGCGGATCACAGCCAACCTCTGTTCTTTGATGAAGACCTCATCCTTTATCAATGTGAGGTGGCAAACTCAAGCATTGCTATGCCTGCAAGAAGCTGCAGAGGACTTTGCTATTGACTTTATGAATGATGCCTATTTATGTGCTGCTCATTCTCACAGGGTAACACTAATGGCAAAGGATTATGTTATTGTATCAAATAAGATATAAATTTGATAAATCTCTAGTTCCTATTGATCACCATGATAAAAAATTCTTCGATATTTTAAATATACCTCCAGCCCGAGCACCCAAAACAATAGTTGTCATTGAAGAGATCAACCCTCAGGTCACTCATGATCATGAAACTAGAACTGCAGCAAATAGTGAGGAGGAGAGGAAAAAGCAGGGATTATTTACAGAGGAAAATGTCATCTTAAACTAGATTCAAAAGTTATAGAAAGCAAATAAAGAGCTCCTTAAGAAAGGAGATGGGCAAATAATAGTTAATGTTGCAATGGCATGGCAGAATGAATGGTTCCTTGACATTAGACCTGAAGACAACAAAATGTTGAGGGAGTTTCATGTTGAAATATCAGATAGTGTGGTCAATATTTCACTCAGGTATTATCTAGAGGCCATAAAGTGCTCTTGTATTGCTTAATTTTCTAGTTCCTTAACTGAATTTTTATTTCTTGATTTGTAGGGTTCTTCTTCAACAATGTGAGGAAGCGGTTCAAAGAAAAGTATTTATCATAGATCCTCTGGTGACACCGTGTTTTTTGCATAAAGATGGAGATGCCAAGTCCTTTCTATAGAATTTTACAAAAGAGGTAGAATGTGTTAGCTACCCATATATTGAAAAGTAAGTATTCATCTTCATTTTGGAAAGATATTTGTACATTAAAAAAAGTATATTTACATGCAACTCATTGACAGGGGGCATTGGAGTCTTATTATTGTTGACTTCAACGCATATCAAGCTCTTTTCCTCAATTCTCTTAAGTCACAACATGGGAATTGCAAAGTGTAAGTTTCTATACATTTTGTTCTCTATTTAAGAGCCATGCCATCCATTCTGATTTTCACTTTACAATGCAATGCTGCAAAGCTTCTCAAGATGCATATTGATCAGAATTTTCTTGGAATCGCTAAATTGAATGAACAAAAGCAATTTGGATACATACAAATTCATGTGCCATTGCAGAAAGACGCAACATCATGTGGCTAGAGAGTGATTGCAAATGCTGTAAGATTCTTGGAAAGAAGGTTTTACAGTCCTGAATTAAATTTATCAGATTATCCAGATGCATGGATCATCTTGATCAGAGAGAGAGCAATAAATGGCATTATGAAACATGCAATCTGCCCCAATGATCCAGACTCACCTCCACCCCCTCCACTTGATAAAAAGAAGTCTGAAGAAAAAAAGAAAGGGCATCCTCTTCACTCACCATTGAAGCATGGGACCAAGAAAATGAGTCAAGGTGGAAGCTCCAAAAAGGGCCACAAGCATCAGAGAAAAGAGGGCTCCAAAAAGGATAGAAAGGGTTGAATCATTTCTGAGTCTAAGATTGAAATCTATTGTAAAACTAACATAGGTTGGAAGATTTGTTTATGTACAAATTGTATGTACTTATGCCAATCTTCATCTGGAAGATGGTCATTGTAACCATATTTATTTGCCTTAACAATATTTATATGCCTTGAGAAATATACAGCTCTATTGAACCTCTTGAGAGTTAAACAAAAGTTCATTGCATGGTCCAATTAAATTTGGTCGTGTCACAAATATGATTGCATTGTGGGTTTCTTACTTCATTCTTGTTGGAAAGTTTAAATTGAAGAAGATAGAGAAGAAAGTAAAGAAGAAAGAGGACACGACCGATACAAGGAATCAGAGAATTTTGGATTGCCCCTATCACTTGCATCGGTTGTATTATCCATTTAAACATAGCATCCCCTTTAAACAACCTTGCATGAGATGAGCTGTTGCAAGTTGTTTTTATAGTCATGAGTCAAACCTTTATGCAAAGTCACTTTTTGAAGTATCTCTCAGTAGTTTGCTAATATGACCAATCTAAGCGATAAGGGCGATCCAACAAGTTCAGATTGTGCTAGTCGCTTGAGTCGGTCGTCTTCTCTAATCTCGTCTCCTCAAGTTTGTGACTTAATTCATGCTCAGGTTCTCCACCCTCTCTAATGTTACTTGTTATGTGCACCATGATACTTTCTCTTGCATAACTTGAGGACAGAAAAGATGGATAGCATCAAATAATTTAATTGAAACTAATGTGCACCTTTGATAGACTCAAATAATTTAATTGAAACTAGATATTGAATTCTAGATCTCTTGTTCATGTAGAATTTACTTATCCAAGTTCCTGTATAATTATTTCTTAGTTGGAACGTCATCAGAATGTTAAGATTAAACCAAAAAAATGCCAATATGAGTTTAGATGAAGGGGAATAATTGAAGTCATCAATTCACTCCTGCAAATGAATATCAATGGAAGTATGAAATAAAGGACCTAAAAAATATTTAAGAATGTCTTGGTTTATATTCTTATCATTCTACAATAAGAACCTCATCAAAATCTTGAAATTAAATAAAAAAATGCAAATATGAATATAGATATTTAAAATACATAATTTAACACACATTCTTTGTCACCATCCTGCAAATAAAATTCAATGGAAGTATCAATAGAAGCTTCTATAAGAGGGAGATACATTATGTTAGAATGTCAAGGGTTAACTTGTTACAATCTTAAGGTTTGGAACTTAATCACCCTTGGTGGCAGGCAAGTTACGCAAGATAATGATTTCTCTGATCTAATGTTAACTATTACATCATCAATTGAGAATATAAACTGCGATGATACCTCATCAAGGTATTCTAGGAGCTCCCATATATTTTTGAGATTCCAATTTGCAGTGAAAAGTATTTTCCTTGAGTGAAAATCTGGATGAATCATTACTTCTAACTGAAATTCTAGACATCTCTCCTCTTAGTCCAAGGCTATCCAAAGTCCAAGCTTTTTTTTCCACCTTCTATAGTCATATCCTAAACCAGAGATTGTCGACATATCTGATATGAGATTGAAAGAGAATTGGGACTAACTTTACATAAAATAATGTCACCTAGCCTTTGAACTTCTTTGCTATCCCATTCCCTCCCTAAAACATCATCAATCTCTGAAATAGAGACTCTCCTATTCAACCACATTGTTTTTGTTTTCTATAATAACATGTTTTTAAAGCATGCTATAGAGACATGGATAGGCAAAAACCATTGAATCTTTATCCTTCTCAAAATTCGGCCTGTTGACATTGCCTTTTGGATGTCAAATTTCATTTTGCATAGAAAACTTGAAACTGTTGAATGATCAGGAGCATCCCAATCTAATGAAGAGATGCAAGGACCAGGTACATGTACAAGATTTCCATAAGAACTCCTCCCTGATGGCACTTGATAATCTGCATAATGGACAAATAACTCTATGCTATTGAAAAATTGAACAGATTTGTCTGCATACATGAGTTCTGCATATTCCTTATGAAGAACCTTGAATGTTCCTGTTAAACATTCAACAAGTTGCCATTCCACAATATTGGAAGGAAAGATATTTGCAGTACAAAAACATATGTTTTGTTATACAAAAACAACCGGAATGATAGAAGAGCATTGTAAAAGTTCACTTACAGTACGAAGGGAATTGTAGATGATTTTCTTGAACAAGATCCTTAGCGGTGTACACATGTTGTACTTGTGCAAAACAACCGCATCTCTTCAATTTGAAACTGAGAATACGTCCCTTCCAGTGGTTTCTTGTGTTGTCTCTTTTGGCACGCTTGACTTTATGGGCACCTCTACAGCTAGGAAGCATAGTTACCCATTCATTTACTTTCACAGAAAGAGGTTTCCACAAAGAATCCTCTCTTCTGTTGTAAACCTCACATGAGGTTACACGATTGGAAGGACGACGAGAAGAAGAAGCCATTTGAACTTAGAAGAAGAAGAATGTTCAAAGTGAGAAACTGACGTTCACAAATTTTGGTAGTATTTATAGAGAAAAAGGCTTTATACACGTGGAAACTTTTGATTTGATGTAAACCCTGTCGCTGAATGATCATGAAATTTGGTGAACGGAAAAATATTTCGTATCTTCAAAAATTAATTCCTTCTTGGAAATTTGAGAATATGCTTTGTGTAGTGTGCCAAAATATCTTTTTTTGCATCAAAGCAAAAAATTGTACACTGAATACGAGACTCTTCATCACTTTAGCGGCACTTTTAGAGAATATTGTATTAAAAAAAAGAATTTCTTCATACGGTTAAAATAGACAGCAATGTTATATTCTTGTACACGTGGAAAGGCTCTATTTGTCAATTTCCTTAATCTCTCATTAGCAAACGGCCCCTTTTCGGCCGTTTTTTGCCCTAATGTTAAAAGATCACCCAAAGCAGAAAAACTAAGGATGCTTGGGATACACTTACCACATTGTACCAAGCTAGGAATGAGGCTCGTGTTGCTTACCTCTGAAAACAGTTGGAGAGTGAGCACATGAATGAAGGTGATTCTATGGACAATTTTCTAACAAAGATAAAAAATCTGAAGGAAGGGTTGATTTCTATTGATGAGGTTATACCAGGTAGCTCACTTGTGCAGACTGTTCTGAATGGTCTTCTTGATTCATATCAGAGTTTTACTTCTACTCTTTGGTTGATGATGAAAGGCAATCCAAATGCCTTGTCATTTGAGGAGTTAGTCTCTATTCTGTTGCAAGAAGATTAGTCCAGACAGAACAGGTCCATTATGTGTGTTGCAGATCAAGCTTTCTTGGCTAGTTAGAAGGGCAAAGCAAAATGAAGCTCTTCAAGTAGTAAGCAGAAATCTGCTAATTCTACATATTTGAAGGGGGAAGACAAAGATGAAAAGAAATCAGAAAATCATAAATTGTTTCGCAAGTACTGTAAAGAAAATTATCATATCATAAAGAACTGTCCAAAACTGGCTGCGAAAGAGGCAAAGAAGAAAGAGACTGGAATGATTGTCGCAGAAGCCTCTACACCAAAAACAAAGTCTGCTAATCTTGTGCAGAAAGAAGAATGGACGTGCAGTTTTGATCCATCTTCTCATGAGCAATGCATGTCTGCAGTAGACTCAGATGTTTGGTACTTTGATAGTGGGGCAACCAAACATATTACCTCGCAGCGGAGTTTCTTCTCTTCACTCGAGCCTACCCCTATAGGGAATTCTGTTACATGTGCCAAAAACTCCTCTTATCCTGTTATGGGAGTTGGTAAGATCATTTTGACTACTGCTGATGGTAGTTCTTTCACTTTGTGAGATGCTTTGTTTGTGCCAGGGATCAAGAAAAATTTGTTATCACTTTCTGCATTAGCCAAGATTGGCTTGGTTGTGAAATTTGCTGATGATAGATGTACAGTTCATGATCTATCAAATGGTGATGTGATTATTGCTTCTGACCTTTTATGTTGTGGGTTGTATAAGCTCATTGACTATGAAAGATCTGTAAATGATTTGGCATTTGTAGTACATGATTCTCAGGCTATGTTAGATGCAAAGCTTTGGCATGCACGCTTTGGTCATCTGAATTTTTCTAGTTTGCTATGCTTGCAAAAATCTAAAATGGTGTCCTCTTTGCCCAAACTTGAGGCACCCGGAAAACATGTTTGTAAAGGCTGTATTTTGGGTGAAATGCAGCGCTCTTCCTTTCCAAAAGATGGTTCAGTTTGGGCTATTCAGAAATTGGAGCTTGTACATAGTGATGTTTAAGGTCCTATGCAGACACCTTCTTTTGGAAATTATCTTTACTTCGTGACCTTAATCGATGATTTTTTCAGGCATGCATGGGTATATCCATTGAAGGCAAAGTTCGAAGTGTTCATGTGCTTCAAACAATTTTTGGTTTTGGCTGAAAATCTGTCAGCATGTAATATGGGCACCCTCCATTTTGATCAAGGGGGGGAATATATGTCTTCTCATTTAAATGCATTTTTTGCTAAACGTGGGATAGAACACCAGTGTACAGTGCCGTATACACCTCAATAGAATGGAGTTGATGATTCAGATCATCCCATTTCTAATGCAGATTTACATGATGCACTTGTTGATGAGAGGGCTGACATTGGGGAGGCAAAAACTATGCCAAAATGGCTGGTGCAGACTTTGCATGACAACAAATTAGATGCACCTCTGTCATATCGTACTCGATCAGGCTCTCATAGTGCCTCTTTTGCATCAGATTGCTATACTATGGTTGCATCGTCTCTGTGATGAGAATGAGCCTATTTCATTTTACGAAGCACAAAATTTAGAAAATTGGATGGCGACTATGCAATTTGAATATGATGCTATAATGAAGAATGGTACTTGATCTTTATGTGACTTGCCTCCAGGAAAGAAGGCCATTGGCACTAAGTGGGTTTACAAGCTGAAGTGTAAGCCTGATGGAATAGTTGACAGGTATAAGGCTAGGCTTGTTGCAAAGGGTTACGCACAGGAAAGAGGCATTGATTTTGATGAGACCTTTGCACCTACATGCCATCTGACTACTATTCGGAGCATCTGTGCACTTGCAGCCCATCATGGTTGGAATGTACATCATTTGGATATTAAAAGTACATTTCTGAATGGTGACCTGCATGAAGAAGTGTATGTTTTTCAACCTCGTGGCTTTGTGCAGAAAGGGCATGAAAACCAAGTGTGCAGGTTAAAGAAGGCATTATATGGCTTAAATCAAGCACCACGTGCTTGGTATGAGAAGATACATTTGATTGCACATGGTTTTGAGAACAGTCCAACTAAAAGCACCTTATATGTTAAGTGTGCGAATGATGTGCTTCTGATCATTGTTGTCTATGTTGATGACATGCTGCTCACTGGTCCTATTGAGAAGCATATTGTTGATTTTAAGGCTGATTTGCATGCCTCATTTGAGATGTCTAATTAGGGGCATTTGCATCACTATTTGGGCATTCAGTTTATGCAATTTGATGGTGGAATGGCTTTGTGTCAAACGAAATATATTGACACATTATTGCAGCATTTTGGCCTTGAAGACAATAGATGATGCAAGGATGAAAGAAGAGTGTAGGGGGTGAGACAGGATGTACAACCGATTGGAGGGTGGATTCAGATGTAGAACCAAGGTCCATAGTGGTGGTGGGCATGGAGGTTGATGGATGTGGTGGTGAATGGATGATGATTGTGTCACCCTAGGCTGGTGAATCTACAATAATCCTTGCTGCTTCGTGACTTCAGGATTATGCTATGACAGGTATGCATATGTATTCTTCCGGCCTTGGCATTAGTGTGACTCATCAAGGGTCAAATTTTGGTAGGGGTTTTCACTTTAGGAACTGTTGTGTTTCAACGGTGCCCATTGCTTGAACTAGTTCATTAAAAACAATGACAAAAGAAGCTTCAAGACCACTTTTTATCACTTATTGTTGTAGAATATCTTTACTTTGTTGTTTTGTTATTTGAATCCTCTCTTAAACGTCTTGCATGTGCTTCTACAACCTTTGGATCACTATACTCTATGTAATTGCCTCAGAGGTTTCATCCTCTCT
>CM035423.1:138451659-138589159 GCA_020310875.1 Ceratopteris richardii | reverse complement strand
TCTAAGCAAGTGTAAGTGCGAGCTTGGGAACACATTTCCTAGGCACTCAAGGGCAACCGAGCAGGAAACAAAAGGTTGGAAACTTTTAACCCCCTCTGTCAATTCATAGTTTAGGCTAAGAACGACTAGAGGTAGGAGTAAGTCAGGGCGACGATAGGCAGGTATCAAGTTGAAGACTATCTAAAAACTCAAGTTCAAGCTAAAAACCTAACCTCTGTACTGTCGATAACATAAAGAAAAAAGAACCTAACGTGGAGCGATCAACCTAAAAGCACGAAGAACACTCAAGTATTCCGACGACGTAATATCAGACAAGACCTGAAACACGATAAATAACTAAAAAAGAATCAAGTGACTGATACCAATTGATCGGCAACGAGGTTGTACTCTGGGCAAAGAATTGGGCTACTTAGATAGGCATATGGACCTTAGATCAGGACGACATCTAGTAAGGGAGAGACAAAGCCTTAGGTCTTCAGAGGCTAGTGTTAACCACACTGCTAGGTCTTGGGCCCAGTAGTTGAGCCACCACTCGTACTACCCTAGCTCAGAGACCAGCGAGTCAGAAATGTCTCAAGGCATGGACAGACCTACGGGGAGTTCAGGTGTGCCATACTTGTACAGGGTAGAAGGCCCTTACAAAACACAGTTGGAATACCTTAGGACCAACTGATTAGGTGCTAGCATCTATGAGGACGGCCTAGGAAGATCCGTGGTCCAGATTAAAAACCCTGACCAATCCATAGGACTAGAGCACCCAGCTGTCAAGTTTGAAAACGGTGCATACCTGGACAAAGAAGGAACCATATACGTAGTCACCAGTCACCCAGACAGGACAGATGAATTTGGGAATGTGATCTCAGAGGCGGACTTAGGTGACTTGGAACAAGGAAACATGGGTGCGGAACCTAGAACCCCCCGAGGCAAATCTGTTCTCACTAGGATTATCACGCCTGAGTGGGTTCCCCAAGACAACAAGAGCATAGAGTTGCTCCTCAATCGAGAAACTGACGAAGCCTTTTGGAGGTATAAATCTAATGAGCCAACTGATATAGGAAATATCATGATCTACGAGTTTAAGGATCCTGATAGCCCAGGCAGAGTGACCTACTTAGATCACACTTCAGAACGGATCTTTGTGGTTACGGAAAATGATAGGCATGCTTACACTTGGAAGGGTGAATTCATTTTCCCCCAACCAAGATCAAATGTATCCTATGGTCACCCTGGGGCTGGAACATCCCAAGCTCATGGAATGCAAAGAGACAGAAGTAGAGATAGACCAGAAGTAAGCTTTGCCAACCCAGTGGGCAGAGACAGAACGAGGACGGAGACGAATGGGGTAGAACCTGAGGTGCTTAGAGCTCACAGGAACCAAAGAAATATGGATGGATTTCCACTGCCGAGACCTAGAGAGCACACAAGAACTTTGAGACCCACCCAGCTAGTTAAGTCCATGAAGAATTACTTTGATGGCACAGGAGATCCCTATGATCATGTGGCGGAGTTCAAGCAAGTCTTGAGAGCTGAACAAGTGGAGGATCTATTCACACAGTACAATGCCTTCGGTCTAACCCTTAGGAACACAGCACTTACATGGTTTCAGCCATTGGATGAGCGACAATTCAGGTGTATAGACCAACTCCTAGAGGCTTTCATTGTAGAGTTCTCTAAGAGTGGCATAAGACACAATACCTCCTCATTGATTCACAGCTTCAAACAGACTCCCCAAGAGACTGTAAGATTGGCAGGAAGGAGATTTAGGCAATATCTTGAAAGATGCTCTGTTTCGGAGCTACCCACATCTGCCAAACAAGTAGCCTTATTCCTTGATGGATTGCTGAGTACGAAATTGAGATCCTATGTGTATCTGAAGGACCCTAGGACTATAGAAGAATGTGTACGCATGTGCATTGACATTGAAGATAACCTAGGGGAAGAACTAGAGCTCTCCAAAATCTACAAAGATTCAGATAGTGCATCTAGTCACTCTTCCACGCAGTCCACATCAATTGAGGAACTTGCCGAAAAAGTAGCTCAGAAATTAGGTGTAACTAGCAAACAAATCCCAAGGTTTTCTCCTGTGAAAAGGTGCTATACATGCGGTGGTGACCATATGGCGAATGTCTGCCCTATTATGGCTCAGCCCCAAGTAAATCCTAGTAGCCAGTACTGCACCATAGAACGGAGATACACCAATCACACCGCACAAGATTGCGCATACAACAAGCAGGCAGTTAGGCAACCCTACCCTCAGCCCTACCAACAAGGCAGATACCAGAACCAAAATCCACCACAACAATATGCTAGACCCCAACAAACCTACCAACCACAATATCAGGCCCAACAAAGACCTCAACCGGTGCTAGCACAACAACCCCCAGCTCCAGCCAATGTGATCCCGGTAAAGTATACTGCTGCAGAAGAGAACATGAATAGAGCCTTAGTCCCGGTAACATCTTTGCTTTTTGAAAATGACCTCAGTGACCATAGCTTTGATTCTACACATGTTGATAGTCCCCAGGCGTACTACATGCAGTCTCCAGAACACGGTGAGTCCTACTATAGTGAAGAGCCAAATGAAATAAGTTGGGAGTCGGATTACACGAATGTCATGTATGCAAACCCCAACCCTAGGCCTCAACCTAGGCAAGTAAGACCTCTAGTCCCAAGAGGACCGTGCTACAGATGCCAAGGAGATCACCTCATTCGTGATTGCCCCTTACCTCCACCCACACAACCCCAGTCAGTGACGATCCAAGGCTTTTGCCAAGATTGTGGAAAAGAGAATCTCTTACAAGATTGCCCTAAGAATCCCAATAATATGCCAAAAATCACTCCTATCAACGTTATTGGGTTAGTGGTAGATTCCACAGGAAGTGTCACTTCCACTGCACCAGTACAGGTAGTCACTAGAGCCCAAGCACTGCAGCAAAACCAGGGTGTAGACCAGGAAAAGGGCCCAGAGGCTAGTGAAACAGAGAGCATAACCAAGAAAAGGACTAGAGCTTGGAAAGATAGTCGGGAAAGAATGAAGAGACAATGGGCTAAAAAGATGTGTGAACTTGAGGAAAGCGTAAGGGAAACAAGAGCCAGGATAACCGAACTCACAACTCAAACTCCCTCTCACACTACTCCACCACCACCATTCCCATCCCCATCCGAACCACCACCTTCCAACCCACCTCACCTAAACCCACCACCCCCTAGAGTAGGATGAGTCCTAGCAGATCCCACTCCCGAAGACCTTAATATGATGCTTAAAGCATATCAGGCCAGAATCCAAGAAGGGCCAACCATAACCGATCATGAAAAGTGCTACCCTAGAGCCGAGCTAGAGCTTGAAGGAACCAAAATTTGTGCAAAGATGGTGGAATTGGCTCAAGCCATGTTCGAAGCTAGCCGCCTCTTTAACATCTCTAGCTCAGCCAAGACGCAGTTACATTTTGATGGACTGCTAGAAAGAATAGAGAGGCTAATTGCACAATCAGAAAAGGAACCTACCCCTCAAAGAAAGGAAAGGGCAAGAGAACGGATAAGCCAGCCTCTTCAGGAAGCCCATGTGCCTCCTCAAGAAGCTTATCTTCCCCCGCAAAAGGCAGATGAACCCCCCTCGAAAGCTTACGTACCTCCACAGGTTGCCTACATTCCTTCTCAGGAAGCGTATGAGCCTGCTCGGAAGAGTAATAGAATAAGTAATCCTCCCCAGGAAGCTTGTGCTCCAGCCATCCATGAGAACGAGGAGAGAGCCAAGGATAGAATAAGCCCTCCTTCCCAGGTTGCTTATGTGCCTAATTCTACGGAGCCAGACACTTCTTCTTCTATGAATCGGTTTGCACCAGACTTCCTACGAGAGATTCAAGAAGACAAATGGGATAACGAAAGTGAAGTCGCCCCTCCCTTTGAACTTGTGGATGATGCACACGACCAATTCCCACAAGACATCCCATCTATTTACGGGGAACATGAGAGTACTCAGTCTCACGAAAGATTAGACTTCGAGTCTAATTCTTTACAGGAACTACCCCACTTCACAGGCCCATGGGAAGCAAAGTCCACGTGTATGAGAGCACCCACAGTCATGGTAAGGAACGACAACTCAGTCATATCAAGGAACACGGAGGTAGTAAAGAACACCAAGGCGCAACGCGATCTCACTTTGGAAGAACTGCCTGGGGATAGACCAAACGCGTGGAAATATGTAGCCAGTCAAGTAACTGAAGTTGCAAAACCTCGTTCCCGGGTAGGATCCCATAGGACAGTGCCAGAAATACCCTTGGACAAGATAGGAGATATGTGTGAGGGTGAAGAAGGGAACACCTATCTTCCCATTACCTACCAGGAATACACCACTAAGGCAATTTTGGACTCAGGTGCAGGGGTTGCAATTGCCAGCACCTCCTTATGGAAGCGTTGGGGCAAGCCAGCACTCAGGCCAACGAGGATGAAATTGCAGATGGCCGATGGTCATATTGAGAGACCCCTAGGATTGCTAGAAGGAATAACTCTCACCACTTGTGGTGTTGAGTTTGAGCATAGCTTTGCTATATGTGACTTCAGCAAAAATCATGCCTATGAGATGATTTTGGGAAGACCGTTTATGCGACAGTTGCAAGTGGTACAGGATTGGGGAACCAACTCCTTGTATTTGCAACACTTGGGTGTTACGACCAAAGTCAATCTCAAGGATTATTCTCATAGGGACGTCCCTCCTATCCAGTGGAATCCCATCCATAGAGCCAAAGATGATACGGAATCTGTGCATTCCATAGGGTCAGGATCCTCTTGGATGCATGAAGACACTCACTTATGGATGGGCAAGGTAGCAGTAGAAGAAGAGAAGAGAGAGAAAGCCAGAGAGGTAGGTGCGAAAGAAACCCATAGATCAATCCAAGACCCAGCCTATGCACCTGTAGTCTTTCCTGACGAGGAATTTGAACCCCATGGCTGGGCAGAAATTTTAGCAACAATGGACGTAGCCATCAATGAAGAACAATGGACACCCCACTGTGATGAGGATGGCTATGACATTTCAGTTTTCTCCATAGAGTTAATCATGGGAGAGGCAGTTCTAGAAGAATGCGAACCTAGTCCTGATGCATTTGAGGATGCAAGTGACTCCGATCTAGAGTCAATCATTATGGACCCACCATTTGCATCAGATGAAGAATACTTCCATGAAGTAGAATTTCAACCCCAGAGGCATGGAGAGGTTACAAATGATGTAAGATTAGCAACACATGTGACCCCGAAGGAAGAAGGAAAGAAACGAAAGAAGAGAGAAGCCTCACCAGAAGAGGAAGAATCTTTGTTTGAGGTCCCAGAAAATTTTAAGAAGTATGAGATAGATGACAGGAGAGTCATGATAAGAATGCCTAAACGAGAGGCACAAGTAGGAGAGGCCTATGATAACAAAGAAACTACCAAGAAAATTGTAGTGGCCCTAGAAGAAGGAGAGGAGAGATGCACATACATAGGCCATGACCTAACAGAAGAAGAAGAGCATGCATTAATCGCCTTGCTAAGAGAATACAGAGATGTATTCGCTTGGAGTTACAAGGATTTGAAAGGTGTTGACCCCGACATATGCTCACACACCATCCCCATGACCTCAGATGCTAAACCTTCTAAGCAAAAACCCTACACATATAACGATAATTACGCTGCTAAGATCAAAGAAGAGATAGATAGGCTGGTCGAAGCTGGATTTATCTATGAAATTGAGCACACTGAATGGGTATCCCCCATCGTAGTGGTGCCCAAGAAAAATGGAAAGCTGCGTGTGTGCATTAACTTGAAAAAGGTTAATGCAGCCACGATTCGAGATAACTATCCGCTTCCCATCACAGAACATCTCTTAGAAAGAGTGGCAGGCAAGGAAGTGTACAGCTTCCTTGATGGATTTTCGGGCTACAATCAAGTAGCCATAGCTCCAGAGGATCAGCATAAGACAGCCTTTGCCACAGAATGGGGCATTTTTGCTTTTAGAGTAATGCCATTTGGGCTTACCAATGCACCAGCTACCTTCCAGAGGCTGATGTGCCATGTGTTTAAGGAGTTCCTGAGGAAGAGTTTAGAAGTCTATGTTGATGATCTTTGTGCTCATTCCAATATTAGACAAACCCATATTCCTGAACTCAGACAAATCTTTGACAAGTGTAGAGAATATCAAGTCTGCCTAAACCCTGAAAAATGTGTTTTCATGGTCAGACAAGGCAAGATTCTAGGACACATAGTGTCAAAGAATGGCATATCTACTGACGAAGAGAAAGTGAGAGCCATAGCAGAGCTACCTAGGCCAAAGAATGTCAAGGAAGTACAAGCTTTCATGGGGCATTGTGGTTATTACCGACGATTTATACACATGTATGCTGTCATTGCAAAACCCATGTACGGACTTCTGACAAACTTTGAGTGGACGGATGAATGTGAGAATTCCTTCCAGGAGCTTAAATGAAGATTATGTTCAGCACCAATCTTGACCACACCAGATTGGAATAAGCCATTCCATGTTCACGTGGATGCATCCAATTATGCTATTGGATGTGTGCTTGCACAACCTACTGGTGAAGGTAATATGGATCTTCCAATTGCCTATGCCAGTAGACAGTTGAATGCGGCGGAACGAAACTACACCACTACAGAGCGAGAAGGATTAGGCATGGTATATGCAGTTAAGAAATTTAGACACTATTTGCTTGCAAATAAGTTTAAATTTTTTACTGATCATCAGGCATTGCTATACCTCGTAAACAAGCCATGCAATACAGGGAGATTAGTGAGATGGTTTCTCTTGCTAATGGAATATGATTTTGAGGTTGTGGTGAGGAAAGGTAGGACTCATTTGAGAGCTGATCATCTCTCCAGGCTCACATCGGGAGAAGCCCCACAAGGAGTATCAGATGACCTTCCTGATGCTTACTTGTTTAATTTGGAAGTCGTACCGCAGTGGGCTAAGCCATTGGTGCCAGTTTTGACATACGGGCCTAACCATCCAGTGATAAACACACGGAATCGAGAGGTTGTAAAAGCCCAAAAGTACCACATCATGGCAGGAAGTATGTACAAGCACACAGATCAAGGGATCTTGGCTTGCTGCGTAGAAGAGGATGAGTACGCTAAATGGTTGCAATTAGCACATGTGGGTGCGTTAGAGAAACACCATTCAAAGCAACGAACTTTACAGACTCTAAAGAGATTCGGAGTGCATTGGCCAACTATGGAAGCGGATGTCCAAAAGTTGTGCAAGGAATGCCCAACCTGTGGTACTAAACCACCTGTGGAACACGCTACCCTTTATCAAGTATCCATTGTGCCAGATTGGAGTGAACCACTAGTATCCTTCCTAAGGACGAAAGCATTCCCTCCAGACATGACTCTGGCTAGGAAAAGGAGTTTAGAACAAGAAGCCCTGGATTACTCACTCATTGGTGATAATCTATACAAGCGTGGTAAAGATGGTTACCTGAGGCTATGTGTCCATGAAAGTGAATATCTTAAGTTCTTAGACACTGCTCACCAAGGTGTAGCAGGAGGACACTTTGGACCGGATCGGGTGATCAAGGCAATACTATTTGCGGGTTTCTGGTGGCCTACCCTTCACATGGATGCACATACCTATGTGAAACGGTGTGATGTCTGTCAGAGGACTCAGTATCCTATACGCAAAGATGAGATGCCACTGAAACCTATGATGGATGGACGTGCGTTTTCTAAGTGGGGAATAGACTTTGTAGGTCCTATTAATCCCCCAGCTAAGGGTTCTCATGCGGAATACATCATTGTTGCAACAGATTATCTCACCAAGTGGGTAGAGGTAAAGGCTACGACAAAGAACGATGCTCAAACAACTGCTAAATTCTTGTTTGAGAATGTATTCACGAAATATGGGCTACCTATAGAGCTTGTAAGTGATAGAGGCACTCATTTCTTGAACGAAGTGATTGAAAATCTACTCCAAGAATTCTTGGTAATACACAAGAAGTCTGCCCCCTATCACCCTCAAACTAATGGACAAGCTGAGAGCACTAATAAGATCTTATGCAACGTACTGACGAAATTAGTGAACACTAAACGCTCTGATTGGGACAAACAGCTACACCATGCTGTTTGGGCATACCGAGTTGCCTACAAAACGGTACTCCAAGCCACCCCCTTTCAGATGGTATTCGGCCAAAATGCTGTGCTACCCTTGGACTTCCTGATTCCTACGTTGAAAGTAGCACAAGAGCACGAATGGACAGGTCATGAGCTCTCCTCTAGGATCTTTGACCTTGAACGATTAGGGGAAACAAGACTGAGAGCAGCTGCAGGAATCTATGCAGCCAAGAAGAGACAGAAGGCATATTTCGATGCCCATGTGAAGGATAAAGGCTTGAAAGCAGGAGATCTAGTCTTAGTCTATACACTAAAACAACATGCGAGGAAGCTAGAAAAGAGAGGCTACGGACCTATGATCATCAATAGGATCTCCACGAGCGGAGCAGTACAATTGGCCACATTAGAGGGTGATGTTCTCCCTAACTATATTAGCGGGTGCAGAGTCAAGTTGTATCAGGAACCCCTCACGGAGGAAATGCTCAGCCGACTCAACACTGCTAAGAAACGCAAAGAGGAAGAAAAGCAAGTTCGAGAAGAAGCTCAAGCAGAAGCTTTAGAACGCATCAGAAGGATGAAGTTACGAAGGCAAGGTAGAGATCAGCCTAGAACAAATGACTATGCAGATCAAGGATATCCTATGGCCATGTGTAAAGTTGCAGGAACAAGCTCACATAGGATAATTGATAGACGTCCTTTCATAACACTAGATATAGGACAAGGAGAGAGTGCAAGGACCGTAAGAGCCTTGATTGACTCAGGTGCAGCCACTAGTGCTGTTAGAATGTCTTACTGTCAAGAGTTGCAGTTAATTGTCAAACCTGTGGAAGCATATCTCATAGGATTGGGAGGCGTGGAAACCCCTTGCATGGGCGAGGTGGAACTTCCTCTCTACATTCATGATGAGGCAATGACAGTTAAAGTACTAGTGTGTCAGGACAAGGATCTCACTGAACCTCTTGTTTTGGGTCAAGACTGGATCTATGACCAAGCAGTCAATTTAAACCTAAGAAGTGGACTTCTCCAGGTTTGGGTCAATCATAGTCGAGTTACAGTAGAATTAGACAATGGAGCACTCAAGGAACTAGGAAAGGCACAGACTCCTGGTCCTTCCAGGGGTACACATGAAGATGACCATGCTGTTCTTGTCCAAAACCATGTGTTGCAGAGGAATGATATTCGCAAAAAAGGAGTCAGGGATGCAACGGAACTCCCTTCTTTTCCAAAGGCCAGAAGGAGGCAGCAACCCAAGGTGGATAAAAGGCAGAAGAAGCAGAGTACTACCTATGTCCGAGATCAAAAGTACCTGCGCAGCAGAATGTCCCAGAAAGTAAACCATGTGTGGGTGCGGAAAGGCGAACAACCGGATGCACCACCGCCAACTACACGGGCTAAGTCTCTTATTAATAACCAACAACACGACATTAATAAGAAGTCTTTCGGAAATTCTTCTGCTAACCTGAAATCTATTTGGGTGCCCAAGAAGTCGATGAAGCCTAGCCCACAATCAAGACAAATTTGGGTGCCTAAGGCTTGCTTGCGGGCACAAGTAGCTACGCCGAGGCCACGACCTCTACAACATAACCCATCTACTCGAATAGCCAGTATTCACTCGTTCTCAACACTCAGGAACACACCAAGGCCCATGCGCATGCATATGATCAATTGTAAATGGGTCCCTAAAAGACCTCATTTTCAAACCCACATACCGATAAAGCTCTCTAGAGTCTCTACGAAACCAAAAACAAAGCCCATCCATTGCATTTGGCAGCCCAAGACCTGTAATAAACCCCCCGACCCCAATTTGTAAATTCATCCCCACTTACTAACTTCATTAGTCTCCTAGAACTACCCAAGCATTAACTACACACACGTGCACCGAACACTTACTAACCCATTATTCGCTCTCGACCCTCATGTTAATATTGTGATGGGAACAACAACGGTCCTCCCTTGTCCTGTACAATATTAACACATGTTTGTATATTCTCACAGAGACAGACAGCAAGAAGTAAAATGGCAGATACAGTAGGAACCAGCTCCCAGGCAGGCATCAGCCCCCAAGTGGTGGACATCGAAAGCCTTCCAGTCGAGGAAGAATTAAAGGAAAGACCAGTGGCATTACGGGCATTGCACGCCATACCAATTCAGAATCCTCCGCAGGGTCACACAATGCCGGTGGGCAAAACCTCACACTGGTTCAGTGACGTTGCTGGACCTCTGGGTGAAGGCACATATATGTGGGAGTCCGAGGTCGAATTCAATGGACGATGGGGCAGATACCATTTCTTTACCAGGGAGTTTGAAAGGCTACAGAATAACGAAGGACTGAAGCCGATATGGAAGAAGGCTGGGCTTTATGACTACTTCAAGTCCCAACTACCAAAGCCAGATTTCCTAAGATGCTCATATCTAATTAGTACCCTCACCCCCAGCAAAGACAAGAAAGGATACAGCTCCTTTGTGCTCCCATCACTCACAAGGGGCAACGAGATGAAGCGTTTCCGCTTGACTATCAACCTGGTAAGAGAAGCACTCGACATGCGGGGTATGCACATTCCAACAGAGAAAGAGACTATGGTTCCAGACAACATGAAGAACAGGAATCTGACGAAGTTGAAGGACATGGCTGCGATGACACCTACGATTGCCATCCACTTACGCATGGTCATGCAACATTTCGCCTTCCCCGTGCAGGAGAGGTTCACAATGCCTCCCAAAAAGATCTGGTTTAGCCTCTACCTAGCGGATGCTTTTGAGTTGACCATCAATATGCCCCACTGGATTATCGACCAGATTCATATGGCTCATCAGAGATGGTATAAGAAGCAAAAATCTGTGTTGTATGGTTGCTGTGCACTCACTAGAATTGTATATAGATGTCTCGCATATGATGTACCGGTGCAGAGGGCTCTGATCTGGTCCAGAGCACAGGAATTTCAACGCAGATTGTCAGCTGTAGGGCCCCCTTCAAAGAAGATGAGAGGCGCCGTCCAGATGCCTTGTGCAGAAGCTCGCGGGGCAACCCTGACGCCTGAGACAACCCCAAGACTTCCCCGACGAGTGCAACCATTTACTATCAGGTTACCCAGGCACAGCACAGATGGCCCTAATCTTGTGTTTCCACCAGTACCGACTGATCTGGAATTCCCGCATGGGTTCACTCTGGAGGATCTAACGGACGAAGAAGTTGCAAGAATCATCGAAGCCGTAAACGCGGAAGTTGAAGAAGAGCAAGCCCAGCCCAGCCAACCGGACGTAGTCAATGTGGACGATGAAGAAGAAGCTCATGAGGAGGCACAAGGTGGACAATCAGAAGCAGAAGAACAAGAGTATGATCAAGAAGCCCTACAAGTACTGGAAGGTGCCCCCGCCTATACTAGCGCATTAAAGAAGCTTTACGATACAATGAACCGAGTCCAAGAGCAACACAGGCTCTCATTAGCTGCAGGTAAAGCCCTCATGAACCAGATTCTGGAGGAGGAAGGTGTGGACGAGCAATACCGTGCCACCCTGGAAATGATATCAGATGCTTTGGGAGTACCGGAAACGGTGCACACCGCACTAGCGCAATCACGAAGGACAGAGAGAAGATATGGAAGACGCCCCCCACGAACGGGAAAACGAATGAATGTATTAGGATCAGGACCACAAGGCACCCCCACAACCACTGGCACAGCACACACAGTTCACGACACCGAGGAAGCCCACACATCGAGTGCACCCCCATCACCTCCCTTGCCACCTTCTCCCCCACATCCACCTCACTCACCTCCCTCTACCACTATAACCTCCACTGTCACCACCTCTGAAACCACTACACACACCAACGCACAAACCATCAGCCAACCCACACACTCCACTTCCACTGAAAACATAAGTCTAACTACAGCCACGGTACACCTCACTACCCCGAGCACACTTCCAAGGAGTTCACAATTACACACACCTCTATACACATTCACAACCCGCACCGCTATCACAATCCCCATGTTCACAGTCACTCCCACCACGACCCCCACTTTCATGGAGGTGTCACCCACCTCTGCACCTCTCCCACCCCCCATTTACCCACAATCTCCCATTCCCCCACCTCCCCCCTCACCCGTCCCCAGTACTGCATCCACAATCCCCTTTCCCTTTCCCTTCCCCTCTGCATTCAACACCATTCCTCTCAGTAACTTATTTAATAATATGCATCAATGCATGGCCCAACTTCAGCAACACTACCAACACCTGGACAACCAACATACAAGGCTCTTCCGAAGCCACGAAGATCTCCAAGCACGATGTAGGGATCTTGAAGAGCAGAAGCAACTACTAGAACAGCAGCATGTGACATTACAGGAGCAATACGCACAATTAGAAGCCAACCCACCCCAAGCAGATGATGAAGAACGACGACATATGGACGAGCTCCTACATTCTCAGATCACGGAAAACCTGAAACTTCGATGGAACTTGGGCCTCCTCCGCAAGCATATGTCTACAGCGCTAGAGGAGAATAAAAGATTACAGAAACAGAACGAAGAAAATCTGGAGGCGGCCATGGAGGGTTCCCCACAGGAGATTGACCCAGAACGATTCAAGGCAATTCCCTCTGAGAATATGCAGGTGGTGTTAGAAACTCATGCAGATCTAATGGAGGCCCATGCCGCTTTAGAAAAAGAGAGAGATGAGTTACGAAGACAGTTGGCCACCCGACAGACAGAACCTAACCAGAGCATAACCGCAAAAGAGATAGCTGAAGAGGTCACTAAACTCCGGGCCGAACTTGAGGAATTGCGCAACAAGGTCATGCAATATGAGCGTCAGCCCTCCCCTCTGGTAGAGCCCGAGCCTGACGATCTGGTGCCAATTGAAGTAGAAGAAACATTCGAGGATCCCTATGTCCCGATGCCAACACCCGGAGGTAAGCGCACAGAACAGGGCATGGACACAATTGAAATTGAGGCACCGGAATGGATGCAAAAGTTAGAGAAAGTAGCCACGACGCATGATGACAGGGTGGCAGTCCAAATTGCATTGATGTCAAAATTGGAAGAGGTGGTAATAAAATCCGATTATTTTCAGAATCTTTCACACCATAGGTGGATCGGCCCATCGGATGATCTATATATGCCTTTTTGCGTACTAATGGCGGATTATAATGCGGAGATCAAGCGCCACACCTCAAGGGAACCCACCTCTGCCACCCAATTTGCACCCGATGACATCCCAGAGAGTGCCAAACAAGGACATATTCGCCAACCAACGTGGAGAATTCGGCTGCTCGAAACCTACCCGGAAATGGTAAGAACATGGAACAACATGCCATTGTACATCAAATATAATCCATGTTATTGCCCTGTATTTCGATCATGGCCAGAGTACACACAAACAGTGCTGACGATTAAAGGATGTGAGAAGTGGCTAAATTACGTGTACTTCGCACCCCCTAAGGGCGCACCTACAATTGGATGTATGATTTCAACGATTCGACATTGGGGGGTTCGTTTCAAGAATGTTCCTGATATCATGACTCAGATGTGCCTGAAAATTTTCGAACTTATGCTGGTCACCTTCATGACCTTCAAAAATGTCAAGGAACCGCATCTCTCAGCACTAGGATTTAATGAAGGGAACCAGGACCTTGTATACGACATGAGCACAACCCCATCGATCAATGTTGTGTATGCATGGCACGCTCGCATCAAATATCTACCGGCCTGCTTCAAACAAACGTTTGAAGAGATGTTTGTCACAGGATTCTGGGAATATCACTCCGAGATATTCATTCCCAGACCATCCCATCTCTTGCAGTTGTTTGCAGTGGAACAAGCTCTCCATTCCGAAAAGCTCCGTATGCCACATCCAGAGGTTCCTGGGCCGGTAGACTGGGATGCTCTCCTGACAGATTTGGCTAAAGGGTTGCGAATTGCGGAACATCATTTAGCGCAGGACGTCGTCGAGTACTACATCCAAAAACCCTCTCAACAAGGGTCTGTCAGGGACGACAGACGCGAGAGAGGGGGGGGTGTTAGCAGCGGACAAGGGAGAGAAGGCACAAGCAGACAAGGGAGTCAACGAAGATCTGGCAAATAGGCCAACAAATTTCTTCAGGAAGAAGCACTTATGAACATTCACGCAGATTTAGCACTAAGGCAACCTTAATTTTTCAAAACCTCTACACCAATTAAAAGTGATTCTCATCACTAAACACCATTGTAAATATCATTTCATCTTTTTGTAGCTCCATTTTGTGCAAGCCAAGGAGTCCTTGAGCTTGAGGAGCATTAGAAGTATCTACCTGCCAATTTTCGTAATTTTTGGATCTCGTTTGAGCCCTCAAATAAGCCCTGGAACCTAATTTTTAACTAGGCCGGACACTAGGTCTGAACAGGGCCAAGGCTAGTCAAAAGCTATAAAAGGAGCTAGAGAGCTCATTTTTGGGGGTAGATTGTAATTGAAACAAACTTGTAAGAGCTTTTGAAAGTAATCTAAGAACTCCATTGAATCTCTCTCTTTGTCTTGCCGTGTGTGCGCGTGTGTGTGTATGTGTGTGCATGATTGTGTGCTTCTCACCCACGCACTTGAGCCGCCACTTGCTCGAGGTCTTCATACCATCCTCACGTCTTCCCGGATTGACATTAAAGGAGGTGCTACTCATCACTGAGCTACACATATACATATACATACACATATACTTATACATACACATATACATATACATATACATATACATATACATATACATATACATATACACATACACGTACCAGCGCACGACCAATCACGCCTTCCTATGTTGGTGCAAATCAAGCCTTCACCTTTGGCTTGGAACCCTTGAAGGATATCACTATATGAAGCTAGAACCATAGGAACACTTGCCTATGTGTTATTACTTTTTACTCATTGTAAAAGTCTATATGACTTGGCATTTACATGTAATCACTTACCTACTTGATTAGTCGTGGAATTTGGATGGTGTAAATGGAGAGAATATCTCCCTACTTTTAGAGGAGTGATTATAGGAGATTTGAATTTGAATTCAAATTCAAATCTCAACTCAACTTCTATAAAAGAAGTACTTGAAAAGTCGTGTTTTTTTAGCTAGTCCAATTGAGCTCACTCCTCGAGGCATTCATCATTGTAACTCTGTGTGTGTTAGTGCTACTTCATAGCCTACACCACAACACCTTATTTAGCTATGCTTGTCATGCTAATGAGATTGTACAACTACATCAATCAATAGAAGTATACACATTCATAATCTCTGGTTTCTCTAAGTTATCTTCTTCAAGTCTGTCAACTTCAAAGAGGCATATCTCAGGATCTACTTAACAAAATCAAGTGATTCAAAGCACATTGGAACCAGCTCCAAGCATACTACACGCCTACAAAATGTCAAGGTCAAAGGATAAGCCATCACGGAGAAATCTTGCTCGAAGTGCACACTGGTCTTTGTCTGCAGAATTCCTAAAAAGTCGGGGGTACATATATTTTTGCTAAACATCTCTCTCTGAGTATAGTCCATCATTTTATCTCATTCCACTTGCAAATGGTAGCTTGTTAAGCTAATTTAATATGTCCAAAAGGAATTCGATCAATTGTTAGTGTGCTGGTCACACTGAGTGAAAGACTGAGCAGGTGTCACTACAAAAATAGCAAGTTTTTCTTGATTTTTGAAGTGTCAAGTTATCTGTTTTGATTTGATCATTTCACATATCACTTGCAAAGTACATATATGCTTTCTTGGTATCATTTGGAAGCTAAGCAAGTGTACTAAGCATATCTGAAGCAAAGGAGTGCTGAAGCAAAGCAGGTCTAGCAGCTTCAACTCAATCTCTTGAGTGCATCCAACCATTTCTCCCAATAGTGGTATCAGAGCAAATAAGGTAAACATGGGAGATGGTTTTCCTTCATTCATTGCCAAATTGGACAGGAACAGTTACCAAGCTTGGTCATTGAGAATGAAGACCTATCTACAAGGAAGGAGCTTATTTGGATACATATCAGAAGATGAGGAATTGCCCTCATTCAAAGCTAGAGGACTACCCACCAAGGATGAACAAGAGAGACTCAACCAATGGTGTGCAAAGGATGCTTTGGCAAGGTCTTACCTTCTTAACTCTATATCTGATTTCCTTTTACCTCATTTAAGGAACTGTAAGACTTCCCAAGAGACTTGGGAAACTCTATCAACATATTTCTCTTCCAACACAAGGGCCAGGAAGAATCAACTGTGGATTGAATTCACAACCCTTAGGAAGCAGCCCAAGCAACCAGTCTCAGAGTATGTGACCAAGATTAAAGATGTGGCAGACCAATTAGCAAGCATTGGAGAGGAAATTGAAGAGGAGCAAATAGTCGGGGGAGACCCTACAACTCATCACCATGCAACATTTGTGGATTGTCCAATCATACCACAGATTAATGCTACAAGAACTACAAGAATCAGAGAGGAAGAGGCTACTCAAGAAGTGGATACTCTCAAGGGAGAGGCAGGTTCAATCAACACCAAGGCTACAATGGATACAACAATCAATACAACAACAATTACAACCACAACCACAATGGTAACTACCAAGGTGGATTCAGAAACAGAAAGGACTACAACAACTACACAGAGGAGCAAGATGACTCCCTATTGATCATGAATATGACCTCCAAGGCAGGTACAAATGATGATCATTTATTTTATATTGACTCAGGATGTTCTAACCATGTAGCTGGCAATGTGGCACTACTTTCTGATTTGGAAGAACCCAAGGGCAAACATTAGGTACAAAGAGGTGATGATACTAAACACTCTGTTGTAAAGATTGGAAATGTGAAGACATGTGATGGTAACCAGAACCTATTGAGCAGGGTACTCTATGTACCAACCATCACCAAGAATCTAATGAGTGTTGGTCAGATTGTGGAGAAAGGGTTGCAGGTCAGATTCACTCAACATGGAGCATATGTGGAGGATCCAAGACATGGTTTCAAAAAAATTGCCAAAGGGGAGAAATCAGGTAGATTGTTTACTTTTGAGCTAGAAGACACCAAGAATATTGCTTTGTATAATTACAAGGATCAAACACTTTCAGAGTTAGAAATATGGCACAAGAGATTAGGCCACATAGGTGAAAGAACCCTAAAGCAAATGTGCAGGGATCAATGTGTGCTTGGAATACCTAATGTATCCAAGCAACACATGATTTACAAGTGTGGAGCATGTCAGTTTGGTAACTCTCACAGGTTGCCCTATTCAAGGAAAGGTTTCATGCATGAAGACTACCTAGACTTGGTACACACAGATGTTTGGGGACCTAGCAAGGACCCTTCCATTTTAGGTTCAAGGTATTATGTGTCCTTCATTGATGATTATAGCAGATGGACCATCTTATACTTTATGAAGCATAAAGATGAAGTGTTTAATTGTTTCAAGAGGTACCTTGCACTTGTTGAAAATCAAACAGGAAGAAGCTTGAAGAGGCTAAGGTCTGATGGTGGAGGAGAGTACTTCTCCAATGAGTTTGAAGATTTCTTGCAGGAAAGAGGCATCAAAAGGGAGATTACTACAAGGTACTCACCTGAACAAAATGGGGTAGCTGAAAGAAGGAATAGACTCATTGTAGAAACAGCTAGGTCTATGCTTAATGAAAAGAAGTTGCCAAATTATCTTTGGGCAGAGAGTGTATCTACTGCCACCTATCTCATCAATAGGTTGCCATCCAAATCACTTGATGGCATGACACCATATGAAGCTTGGCATGGTAAGAGACCTTCTCTGGATCATTGCAAAATTTTTGGTTGTGTAGCATATGTGCATATTCCCTCACAGGTAAGAGGAAAGCTAGACCCTAAAGCTGAAAAATGTATCTTCATTGGTTATGATTTGAACCAAAAGGGATACAAATTCTACAACCCAACAAACAAAGGCTTCAAGGTAAGCAGAGATGTCATCTTTGATGAGAATGACTCTTGGTATGAGAATGAATGCACGAAGGTTAGTCTACCCTATGATATGGAGGAAGATTTTCCAAAGCTCACCAAGGAGGAACCAATTCAGAAAGATGAATCAAGCTCAGATGATGATGATACAATAAACCTTGAGGAGTTCAAGGCATGGAAGTCCAAAGGAAAGATGAAGATGAAGAAGCTAGAGGATACACCAGAATCCTCAACTCAAGCAATGAGGAGATCTCAGAGAGAAAAGAAGAAGCCTATCAGATTTGGGTATGACACATCACTTGTAACTAAACATTCTGTATATCTTGCAAAGGACTTGTCGAATGAAGAACCAGGTACCTATGAAGAAGCAATCACCAAACCAGAATGGAAAGGAGCTATGGATGAAGAAATGGAAGCTCTCAAGGAGAGTGACACTTGGGACTTGGTACCCAAGAAGGACTCTATGAAGGTGATAGGATCCAGATGGATCTACAAGCTAAAGAGAAATTCAGATGGAACAATAAACAGGTACAAAGCTAGGTTGGTTGCCAAGGGTTTTGCACAAACCCAAGGCATTGATTATGAGGAGACATTTTCTCCTGTGGCTAAGATGCCAACTATCAGAATATTGGTGAGTGTAGCTGCATCCAAGAATTGGAACATGTACCAATTAGATGTCAAGAATGCTTTCTTGAATGGATGGATATCTGAAGAAGTCTACATGTCACAACCACCTGGCTATGAAGATCCCAAGAAGGTAAATTATGTTTGTAAATTGAAGAAGGCTCTATATGGTTTGAAGCAGGCACCTAGAGCATGGAATTACAGGTTGACAACCTATCTCCAAGACCAAGGATTTGTGATGAGTAAAGCAGACACTTCTCTGTTCATAAAGAGAAGTAGTACAGAGGTAATCTACTTGTGTGTTTATGTTGATGACATCATCATTACAGGCAATGATGTCAATGGTATTAGACACATCAAAGGACAGATGATGAAGGAATTCAAGATCAATGATCTTGGATTATTGAAGTATTTCTTAGGTCTTGAGTTAGTCTACACCAACTCAAGTATATATATCACTCAAAAGAAGTATGTATAGGATATGGTCAAGAAGTTTGGATTGCAGGATGCCAAAGTCTCAACTAATCCAATGGAGGTCAACCTAAAGCTAAGTGCTCATGAAGGGGAAGAAGTCCAAGACATCACAGGATATCAAAGTATGGTAGGTAGTTTGAATTATGCTACCTTGACAAGAATTGACATAGCATATGGAGTTAGTGTGCTTAGTCAATTCATGCACAAACCAAGGGCACCTCACCTAGAGGCAGCAAAGAAGATCTTGAAGTATTTGAAGGGAACTCAGAACCATGGTTTGTACTTTCCTTATACATCAGATATTGACATTAAAGTGTATTCAGATCCAGATTGGGCAGGTTGCAAGGATGACAGGAGGAGCACATCAGGATATATTTGTTTTGCAGGAGATAAAACTATTTCTTGGTCAGCCAAGAAACACCCTACAGTGGCATTGTCATCCACTGAAGCAGAATATAGAGGGCTTGCCAATGCCACTCAAGAAGCTATCTGGTTGAAGCTCTTGTATACAGAGTTAGGTCTATACACTAGACCTCCAATTATCTTTGGAGATAACACTAGCTCTCTTCACCTTGCAGCTAATCCAATATATCATGCTAGAACCAAAAACATAGAGGTTCATTACCACTATGTGAGGGAGAAGTTACTAAGCAAAGAGATTCAATTGACATATGTGTCTACTAATATGCAATGTGCAGATTTACTCACTAAAGCTCTGGATGGAAACAAGCTATGCAGATTCAAATCCATGATTGGATTGCAGGAAGTAATTGAAGATTAAAGATGAAGACTTAAGCCAAAGTGCTTGGCTTGAGGGGGAGCTGTTGGTGCAAATCAAGCCTTCACCTTTGGCTTGGAACCCTTGAAGGATATCACTATATGAAGCTAGAACCATAGGAACACTTGCCTATGTGTTATTACTTTTTACTCATTGTAAAAGTCTATATGACTTGGCATTTACATGTAATCACTTACCTACTTGATTAGTCATGGAATTTGGATGGTGTAAATGGAGAGAATATCTCCCTACTTTTAGAGGAGTGATTATAGGAGATTTGAATTTGAATTCAAATTCAAATCTCAACTCAACTTCTATAAAAGAAGTACTTGAAAAGTCGTGTTTTTTTAGCTAGTCCAATTGAGCTCACTCCCCGAGGCATTCATCATTGTAACTCTATGTGTGTTAGTGCTACTTCATAGCCTACACCACAACACCTCATTTAGCTATGCTTGTCATGCTAATGAGATTGTACAACTACATCAATCAATAGAAGTATACACATTCATAATCTCTGGTTTCTCTGAGTTATCTTCTTCAAGTCTGTCAACTTCAAAGAGGCATATCTCAGGATCTACTGAACCAAATCAAGTGATTCAAAGCACATTGGAACCAGCTCCAAGCATACTACACGCCTACAAAATTTCAAGGTCAAAGGATAAGCCATCACGGAGAAATATCGCTCGAAGTGCACAATCTGTGTCTGCAGAATTCCTAAAAAGTCGGGGGTACATATATTTTTGCTAAACATCTCTCTCTGAGTATAGTCCATAATTTTATCTCATTCCACTTGGAAATGGTAGCTTGTTAAGCTAATTTAATATGTCCAGAAGGAATTTGATCAATTGTTAGTGTGCTGGTCACACTGAGTGAAAGACTGAGCAGGTGTAACTACAAAAATAGCAAGTTTTTCTTGATTTTTGAAGTGTCAAGTTATCTGTTTTGATTTGATCATTTCACATATCACTTGCAAAGTACATATATGCTTTCTTGGTATCATTTGGAAGCTAAGCAAGTGTACTAAGCATATCTAAAGCAAAGGAGGGCTGAAGCAAAGCAGGTCTAGCAGCTTCAACTCAATCTCCTGAGTGCATCCAACCATTTCTCCCAACATCCTAGACCCGCACTTTTAGAATCTGCATGCTCCAAGATAGCGTCTTTTCGCATGTCTCATGCAAGACTTCCAGACCACCCATGCATCTACTTTTCATGTCCACCATCAAGAATCGTACGTGCAAAAATAGAGGTGATCCCTGCAACGCACTCATATACACGTTAATCACCCAAAAATAACCCATATACCCATGTGCGTTTTCTAAATCCGTGAACATGAATAAAATGAATGAATGAAGGCTTCTCTTTTTTTTTTTTTTAAGTGTTGGAAAACGGCACTTTTCAAAACCCTGTAACTCAAAAACAGTGAGGAATCAGCTTGAGTTTATGAGAGACAAAAATATCCAGTTCTTAAATCTGTACAATAATGTTAGAGACGCCTCAGGTCCAAATCTGCTTCCAGATATCACTTTTGGGCCCTGCAAATTCGAAAATTCTAGAGAGAGATGAAAAAACATGAAAAATCTCTTCATTAACCTATCTTCATGGAACCAAATGAGACATAAAACATAGGAACTACAAAAAATTCAATCAGGTAAAGTTTTTCTACTAAGAGCACTCTACCTTTCTCTCATACAACACTTTTTCATATTCCTTCCTCTTCATGCTCGAAATTAACATACAAATTTCATGCGACAACTTTCTAGAGAGAGAATGTAAAAACTTATTGCTACAAAATTTTGTAGACATGATCATAATATCCTAAACATAAAATTTCATTATTACCTACACATCTTTTTTTTTTTTTTCCGGGTGGAAAATCAAGGTGGCATCTTACAATTCTCCCCCTCTTTAAAGAACTCTGTCCTCAGAGTTGGAAAGAAGGATAATGTTCCATAAACTCATCTAAACCGACCCATGTTGAATCTTTAATAGGATAAGCAAACCACTTTACTAAAATTTCCACTATTTCACAATTCCTAAGATGTCTAATTCTCCTATCCATTATAACTTCTGGTTCAAGCTCAAAAGTGGCATCTTCCATCAACTTAGATTTATCCTGCAAAACATGATCAGCGTTAGGAACATACTTTTTAAGTAATCCAACATGGAAGACTGGATGAATTTTCAAAGTATTAGGTAGGTCAAGTAAATATGCAACAGAACCAATTTTCTCTAAGATTTTGAAAGGACCAGAATAACGAGGAGACAATCGACGATCTTTGCCTAAAACCAAATTTGATTTAGAAGGACTCACTTTCAAAAAAACCAGATCATTTGTTCTAAATTCCAAGGGTCTCTTTTTGAGATCATGATATAATTTCTGATGTTTCTGTGCATCTTTCATGTTTTTCCTTACCTTATTTAGCTCCAAATCCATGTTTTCAAGCATCTGTTTGGATATTTCAACTTGATTTTGCGAATTAAAAAGTGAATGCGGCAGCAAGCAATTATAACCATACATTGCTTCGAAAGGTGTCATCTTAATAGAGGAATGCCATTCACTATTATATGCATACTCAACCAAGGGCAAATATTCAGTCCAATTGTTTTTCTTATCATTCACATACATGCGTAACATATCTTCAAGCACCCTGTTAACCCTCTCGATCTCACCATCGGTTTGAGGATGAAATGCAGTACTCATGCGCAATTCTGTTCCTATGGATTGAAATGTTGCTTTCCAAAAATTAGATGTGAACCTTGCATCCCTATCATAAATTGTACAATAATGTAAGAGACGCCTCAGGTCCAAATCTGCTTCCAGATATCACTTTTGGGCCCTGCAAATTCGAAAATTCTAGAGAGAGATGAAAAAACATGAAAAATCTCTTCATTAACCTATCTTCATGGAATTAAATGAGACATAAAACATAGGAACTACAAAAAATTCAATCAGGTAAAGTTTTTCTACTAAGATCACTCTACCTTTCTCTCATACAACACTTTTTCAGATTCCTTCCTCTTCATGCTCGAAATTAACATACAAATTTTATGCGACAACTTTCTAGAGAGAGAATGTAAAAATTTATTGCTACAAAATTTTGTAGACATGATCAGAATATCCTAAACATAAAATTTCATTATTACCTACACATCTTTTTTTTTTCTAATTTTTCCGGGTGGAAAATCAAGGTGGCATCTTACACATAGACACATACACACACATAGACACATACACACACATAAACACATACACACTCATAGATGCGTAGCGACACATACACATAGACACACACACATACACACACACATATACACAAACACATACAAACATAGACACATACACACATAATGATGCATACACACACATACACATGCATACACATACATATGCATACATACATGCATACACATACACACATAGACACATACACACACATAGACACATACACACACATAAACACATACACACTCATAGATACACACACATACACATAGACACACACACACATACACACACATATATACACACATATACACACATACACACATACACATGCATACACACACATACACATGCATACACACATACAGACATACACACATACACACATACACATACACACATACACACACATATATGCATACACACACATAGAGAGACATACACACATATACACATACATGCATACATATGCATACATAATGCATATGCATATGTATACAATGTACATACATACTTACATGCAAACATAATGCACATGCATAGATACATACACACACATAAACACATACACACATAGACACATACACACACATAAACACATACATAATCATAGATACACACACATACACATAGACACACACACACATACAAACACACATATACACACATATAGACACATAGACACATACATAATGATGTATACACACACATACACATGCATACACACATACAGACACATATACACACACATACACACACATATATGTATACACACACATACACACACATATATGCATACACACACATAGAGAGACATACACATACATGCATACATATGCATACATAATGCATATGCATATGCATACATACATACTTACATGCATACATAATGCACATGCTTACATACACATACATAATGCATACACACACATATGCATACATAATGCATACACACACATACACACATATGCATACATAATGCATATGCATATGCATACATACATACTTACATGCATACATAATGCACATGCTTACATACACATACATAATGCATACACACACATATGCATACATAATGCATACACACATACACACATATGCATACATACATGCATACACATATACACATAGACACATACACACACATAGACACATACACACACATAAACACATACACACTCATAGACGCATAGCAACACATACACATAGACACATACACATACACACACACATATACACACACACAAACATACACACATACACACATAATGATGCATACACACACATACAAATGCATACACACACATATGCATACATACATGCATACACATACACACATAGACACATACACACACATAGATACATACATACACATGAACACATACACACTCATAGACACACACACATACACATAGACACACACACACACACACACATACACACATAGACACATACACACATAATGATGCATACACACACATACACATGCATACACACACATATGCATACATACATGCATACACATACACACATAGACACATACACACACATAGATACATACATACACATAAACACATACACACTCATAGACACACACACATACACATAGACACACATACACACACATATACACACACACAAACACACATAGACACATACACACTCATAGACACACACACATACACATAGACACACACACACATATACACACACAGATACACACATAGATGATGGGGGAAGTATCTCAACCCCTAAGCAACGACGAAGCGCGAATGAACTCCACAGGTATCCTTCTTTGACCTCTGCACACCAAAAGTGCTCTTACTCAGAGCTTATGCAGAGAACTCTAGTGAGCTTTTGAAGACCTGTAGTAGACACCAAGAGCTTTCCAACAAGACAAATTTTACTTCAAATGGATGCTTACACAAAGAGAAACAATGTTTACAACATGAGCTAGTTGAATGCTCACAACTGCTAGTCAAGCAGAGACCTCACTTCACTCCAGCAAGCTTTTCTCAGATATTAGAAAGAGAATGAATCTCCAACTTTGGTCAAATTTAGAGCACTCTAATAGCTACCCAATGACACCAAAATCATAGCAAATGGATAAATAGAGAAGGAGAACCAGCCCTTACAAGAGAGAGCAAAATATTTCCAACAGAGCCTACACACAGAGAGAGATATCAATCACACAACTTCACTAAAATGAATGTTGCTCCCAGATTACTCAGAGAATGCTCCAGAGACTTTGTGAGCATAAAATAGACTCTAATATCTATCCAATGAGACAAGAATTACATCAAATTGATACAATATGAGGGAGAACCAATGCTAACAACTCAGGGGTAGAGAGTTGCAACACTGCCTTCACACACACATAGATATGCCTACTAAAAGAAAACAAACAAGCAAGCAAGGGGCTAGCTTAAGCAAGGGGCTTGCTTATCACAACTCCAGCACTTAGTGCTCACTTTACATGAGATAAAACTCCAAGAATATGGCCCAAAAGAAGTCGGGATACATGCTCCTTTTATAGTGAGAAGTGTGCCCCTAAAATCTAGGAACTACCTTTCCAAATCAGTCTCCTAACTTGGAGGATTTAGTTGAGATGAATATGGGAGTGGTTGAGTGACTTTTCTTGATGGAATCTCGTGGCTTTTGGCTTCCTTTGATTGCTCCACATGTCCATAAAATATTCCCCACGAATTTGTAGCTTGAAGCTTGACTTTTAACACTCCCCCTCAAGCTTCAATTCTTCATCCTCATCCAAGCTCCTTCATGTTGATGCTTTGCTTGAATTTTGAAATCTTCATTCCATCCAAAGTCTTTGTAAACATGTCGGCAACTTGGTCCTTGGTACCAATATGATGTACTGAAACTTCCTTCGATATCACCTTTTCCCTTATGAAGTGATAGTGCACTTCAATATGCTTGGTTCTAGCATGATAGACAGGATTCGATGCTAGATGAATGCTACTCATATTGTCACAAAAAATTGGATATGTGTCAACCTGCAAATTAAGCTCCATAAATAACTTCTTAATCCACATTAGCTCACATGTGACTTGAGCCAAAGCTCTATACTCAGCCTCGGTGGAAGATAATGCCACCGTGGGTTGCTTCTTTGAAATCCATGAGATGATCTTGCTACCTAGCATGACTAGGTAACCACTTGTACTTCCTCTATCCTCCTTGGAATCGGCCCAATCCGCATCAGAATAAGCTTTGACCTGCATATCATCATCAAATGAATAGAACAATCCTTCATTTATAGTGGCCTTGAGATATCGTAACATTCTTCTTGCAGCTTGCAAGTGTGTAGTCCTTGGACTATGCATAAATTGTGATAACACTCCAACTCCATATGCTATGTCAGGCCTAGTTATTGTGGCATAATTGAAAGAGCCTACAATAGAGCGATAAAAAGTTACATCCTCTAATGGCTCTCCATCAATGGAGCTTAGCTTTACATTAACTTCCATGGGATTTGAAATAGGCTTGCAATGTAGCATCCCAAACCTCTCAAGTAGGTCTAGAATATACTTCCTTTGTATGAGCATAATACCTTCTTCTTTGTATACAACTTCAATGCTAAGAAAATACCTAAGATCTCCAAGATCAGATATCCTAAACTCCTTTCCAAGCTTTGCCTTGATCTCCTCAATGCCCTTTGTATCATTACCTGTAATGATAAGATCATCTACATACACACACATGTAGACTACAAGTTCTCCTCTTTGTTTGATGAAGAGAGATGGATCCACCTTGCATTGATTGTAACCACATTTGATCAAATAGTCCACCAATCTTTGGTTCCAAGCCCTTGGAGCTTGCTTTAGGCCATAAAGTGCCTTCTTCAACCTACAAACATGATGTGGAAACTCTTTATGAACAAAACCTAGTGGTTTCTCCATGTATACCTCTTCTTCCAAGTCTCCATTGAGAAAGGCATTCTTGATATCCAATTGGAAAAGCTTCCATCCTTTGCTAGCAGCCATTGCAATGAGTGTCCTAATGGTGCTCATCTTTGCCACGGGGCTGAATGTCTCTTCAATGTCCACTCCATAGGTTTGTGCAAAACCCTTGGCCACCAATCTTGCTTTGAACCTAGAAATAGATCCATCTGAATTCCTCTTTACTTTATACACCCACTTATTACCTATTACCTTCATGTTCTCCTTCTTGGGCACTAGAGTCCATGTTTGATTTTCCTCAAGTGCGTCGATCTCTTCTTGCATTGCCTCTTTCCATTCAGTGTACCTGCTTGCATCTTCATAGCAATCCGGCTCATGATCTTCTACTACTTTGTTCATATATGCATAATGTGTTGCCATGTATGAATCATAAGTAAACCTTTGAGTTGGATACTTAACTCTAGAAGACTTCCTTTCTTCACCTTTTGGAGGAATAAACCTCCTTTGCCTTGGGAACTTGATCTCTTTCTTTGACGTAGCTTCTTTCTCCATCATGTGTCCTTCATCATCTTCAAGTTCATTACCTTCTTCATCCAACTCCACCAATGTTGCTTTGCCTTTGTTGATTGATTGTGCTCCATAGCTTGATGAAGATCTCCCCCTCCATGGTGAGTTCATGCTTGAACTATCTTCATTGATGGAACACCTTGGGCCGCTTAGCTCTAGGTCGATTTGTTCTTCATCATGTCCATGCTTTTCTTCTTCATAGTCCTGCATACAATCATACTTCTTATACCAAGGGAGTAGCTCATCAAATGCTATATCCCTTGATATCCTCAAGTCCTTTGTGTTTGGGTTGAAGCACCTGTAACCTTTATGATCATTTGAATATCCTAGAAACACACACTTTTCTGCCTTTGGTTGTAGCTTGTGCCTCAATTCACTTGGCACATGTACATAACAAGTACATCCAAATATCTTCAAGTGGGAAAGATCAGGTTTCTTACCATAATAGGCTTGATATGGTGTCAAGCCATGGATCCCTGAGGTAGGAGCCCTATTCATAAGATACACGGCGGTATTTGCTGCATCACTCCAAAACATGTTAGGTACATTCATCTCATTAAGCATTGCTCTAGCGATCTCGGCAATGTATCTATTCTTTCTCTCTGCTACTCCATTTTGTTGGGGTGTGTACCTGCATGTTACTTGCCTCTTGATGCCTTGATCCATTAAAAAAATCAGAAAATGCATTGGAGAAATATTCCCCCCCTCCATCGGACCTTAGCTTCTTGATATATGTACCTGTTTCCTTTTCTACCATTGCCTTGAATGCTTTGAAACATGTAAACACATCTGATTTGTTTTTTATGAAATAAACCCAAACCATCCTTGTGCAATCATCTATAAAAGTGACAAAGTACTTGTTACCTCCAATGGATTGCTCTTTGGTTGGCCCCCACACATCTGTATGTATCAACTCCAATGGATGTTGGCTTATTTAGCCACTCTTCTTGAATGGAAGTCTCGCTTGCTTCCCTAGTTGACAAGATTCACATAAATGCTTCATACCTTGTCCTTGGAAGTTGGGAAGACCTTCAACCAGCCTCTTGAATTGCATTTCCTTCATTCTTTGTATGTTGATGTGACCTATCCTCTTGTGCCACAAGTCCAACTCCGAAATCCTCTTGTTTCCATATGTGAAGTAGACATGTTGAGTGGAATGAGAATTTACCTCCCAAGTGAAGAGTCTCCCTTGCTTCTTTCCTCTTGCTATGACCTTGTAACCTTGCTTAGGGTTCTCCACAAAGCATCCACCTTTGTTGAACCTTACTTGATAGCCTCTTTCAACCATTTGCCCAACGGACACCAAGTTCTTTGTGATGGTAGGCACATGCAAGACATCCTTGAGACATCTTCCTTCCTCCTTGTCATCCAAAGCTACATCTCCAACATGGGAGATCTCATGGGCTGTATCATCACCTGTTTCTACATGTCCTTTACCTTTGGGAACATGTAGATTAGTAAACCAAGAAGAATTGCAACTCATATGGTTGCTACATCCACTATCAATATACCAAGTGTTATCTACTTTGCTTGAATTCCCATTCATGTGCATCATCAAGAGATTGTGATTTTCTGAACTTGTAGAAGCATAATTACCTTGGCCTTTGTATGAAGAACCTTGATTATAGCTCCTTTGGTTTCCTCCTTGGTAGCAATCTCTATCATAGTGGCCAAACTTGCCACATATGTAACATCCTTCACCATCTTGATTCATGTTTTGTTGATGTCGTCCTCCTCTTCCTCTTGTTCTTCCTCTCCCTCTTTGTGATGAGGTGCCTTGGTCATGTCTTTGATTGCTTGAGTGGCCTTGCCTTCCTCCAAACCTTCCTTTGCCCCTTCCTTGTCCTCGTCTTCCTTTGCCCCTTTGATTACCTGCATAGAAAACTTGTGCATCCTTGCTTTTAGTTGAACTTCCACCTATGTTCATTTCTTTGGTGACCATGAGAGCAACAATTTGCTCAAAATCGGGAAGATTATCCCTTACATAAACTGAAGTGGTAAAGGGTTTCCACTTCTCATCATCTCTCAAACCATTGAGAGTATAAGCCACAAGATCGTCATCATCTACGTGGCTTCCAATGGATCCCAATGCATCTGATAACTCCTTGACCTTAAGTATGTAGTCATTTATGCTACTCCCTAAGCTCTTCCTAAGGTTGTTGAGCTCATTCTTGAGCTGGATCTTTGTAGAGCCCTAACCGGTTGAAACTAAAGGTGCAAAGTATTTCTTCTCGTAAGGTTCAAAGGATGAATTTAAAATCTTAAGGTGCAAAAGTAAAGAATTAAAAGGAAAGGTGAAGGTGGAAGGCCGCGTACGCAAAGGTGGAAATAGGCCGCCCAATCAAAAATTTTATTTTAAAAGTCACTCTTGTTCTAAAGTCACTACAGGACAAAGTAGCGAATCGTTGAGGACCAGTTCAAAAAGACAATCTTGGGACATTGAAAGGACACCAAGATTGTATTGCAGTTAGGGTGCGCGAACCGGCGGACTCTCAACAAAAGAAGGACAAAGGCTATTCTTGGACATTGGGAGCTAGGAGCAAGGGAGAGCTTCAGAGGAAGCAAGAGAGGAAGCAAGAAGAGCCTCCAGTGTGCGACGACATTGAAGAGTGCAAGAGGTGTCAAGAGGAAAGTGTGCAGAGAAGGCGGGTTGGAGTCCAAGAGTTCCAAGGTCTATTGCGTGTGTGCACCGTGATACCAATCCCTTAGCTTGGCGGAAGCTTAGTGCAAGGTGTGCACAAGGGAAGCGGGAAGCAAGTGAAGGATTGGTACACGAGAGGCCGCTGCTAGAGAACTTGAGATAATTGGTCTTCAGTAATTGATATTCTCTGAAGTGGTATTTAGTCATTGATTAGACTGTGCGCAGTCATTGTAATTGTTGAAGGATAATCAATATTCAAGGTTTCCCAGAGTATTCCTTTGCAGAAGTTCTCACTGTTATTCCATTTTCATTATCTCCTTTTTCTCCTACAAACACTCAAACTCCTTCTTGTCCCCGAATCCCCAACAAATTTGGCATGCCCGGTGGGACATCCAAGGAGCTTTGAGCATAGGAGACTATATATTGCCATTGGAGGACAATATTCCAGTGTCGACAACATTACTCCAGTGGGCCAAAAGGTACATACTTTTATCAAGTGTCTCATTTTAAGTGGACTATGAATAGCTCATGACCGCGACCCGGTCACAAACCTTGAGAATCAAGTGCAAGCAGACAAGAAGAAAGACGAACAGAAGATCATCGAGTCCACTTTCATCGACTTCATCGGTAGGAAGCATGGCAGGACAGGTGGACCTAGAAATCTTGCTCTCCAGATTAAACATAAAATTTCCCTCCTTCAGGGGTTTAGCCCATGAGGACCCAGATGAGCACATTCGACGATTTCTTGCATTATGTAAGACTAGGGGACTAATGGGTAGGGAAGATGCTTTCTTGATACTCTTCCCCGCCACATTGGAAGGTCTGGCAGACAAGCGGTTTAGCCAGTTTGCTGAAAATCACTTTACCTCTTGGGATTTGATGAAAGAGGCCTTTAAGAATCAATTTCAGCATGGCAACACGGCTGAGATCATTATAGAAGAATTGGAAAACTTGAAGTTGGGTCCAGGAGAGAAGTTCCCCGAATTCGTGACCAGGGCCAAAGCATTAATGGCTAAACTACCGGATCCACCACACGACTTCTTCGTCAAGAAGTGGTTAGCCAAACCTTTACCTGTGGTCACCCAATGCAAAATAAAAGAGTTAGTGCTACCTACTGCCTCTGTTGAGGAATTCATCAATATGGCCACCCGCTTGGAACAGATAAGGCACCAGTATGGTGCAACTTCTTCCCAACCATCATATGGTACAGAACTGGAGGACCCAGTAAGCCAGTTAAGAAGGGAACTGGAGGGCTTGAAAAGGAATAAGCCCTATACAGAGGAGGAGACTACTGTAGCTCAGCTGAGAAGAGAGATTGAAGCCCTCAAGCTCCAAAAGGAAGAGGAAGCCCAAGCAGAGGAACTAGCTCAGCTGAGGCAGGAGTTGCAGGAACTAAAAGGAGGTGGCATTAAGAACGGACTCTGGTGCTCCATGTGCAGCAAGCAAGGACACATAGTAAGTGAATGTCCTTTGCTAAATGTGACTTGTCAATTATGCAGGAAGATTGGGCATGAGGCCCATGAATGCCAAGTAAGGGGAATGCCGACAACGACATACTGGACACAAGGAGGGCTCTTGCCACCAGCAAATGTAATGGCAGCAGCAACAAACCAAGGTAATAACTATAATCCTAGACCGAGAACTAACCTTGCAAATGGGCCTAGAAGGCCAATTATTTGCTTCAGATGTGGAGAATGTGGGCACTACCAATCTAGGTGCACCCTTCCGGAAAATGCCCCTCCTTGCAAGAATTGTCCAGAGGCCAGAGATCACTATACAAACTGTTGTCCTAAGAATCAAGCCTCTACTTCCGGACCCCATCTCCAAATGATCTCTGTATTCAAGGAGGAGATATTACCTCAGGTGAATGAACCCTCACCATCCACTAGAGTGGTACAATTAGAAGAACTCGAATCTTTTGCAGTACAGACAAGAAGCAAGGGAACGACAAAAGTGGTAGAAAATCAAGAATTGATAATTAAGGAATTGAACAAAGACAGAGTTGCAATTGAAGACAAAGATACTACAAGTACAGACACAAACCACAATGAATGTCTCACAGGCACCAGCGATGCCATTGGGCATGCCTTCAGCAGGGCTCAAGAAGAGTTTGGCAAAGCAAATGAAGCTCACTTTCTTAAAGAGTCAGAGACTTCAAAACTACTCAAGTCAATTAAGAAGGAGGTTAGTATTTTTGATTTAATAAAGATGGATGGGAAATTCAGGTCAGAATTATTGTAGATAATTGATGAGGCTTCTACGACAAGCTTAGTGGCTAAGACTGCTATCTTACATCAAGGGATAATTAGGGGGGAAGCACCCCTTACAGATTATAAAAGCCCTCGGCTTACAATATCAATCAAGGGCCATGAATTTCAAGGTGTTATTGTAGATGGTGGTTCTGGCATTAATTTCATGCCTGAACATACCATGAAAAGGATTTGACTCCACCCTACAAGACCTGCAAATTTCACGGTTACTTTGGCATATCAGAGCAAAGTGAGGCCCTTAGGGGTAATCCCAAAAGTTCCACTTGAAGTACAAGGTAATCTATTTATCCTGGATTTTGTGGTTTTAAGATTGCCCCAGGTTGAAGGAGGATTTCCTCTCTTAATTGGAAGACCTTGGCTCAGGCATGCCAGTGTCATTCATGATTGGGGTAAGGACACCATGTGGGTACAAAAGAAAGGGCAGGAGCTGACACAAATTCATTTAGAAGAAGGCCCAGACAATCAAGGAAACACTAGTATGATGCAAACAGTGAGCATTTGCATGGAAACAGAAGCGGAGGATCAACCCCAAATAGATTTTGAGGAAGAAGAGGATATTTTAAGTTGGCTTCATGCCGGCAACTCTTCTTCTTGTTTTGGAATTTTTCTTGATAATCCTGGTACAATTGGAGGCTATGATGAAGACAAAGGAAAGGTCCAGGTTGATGGATTGGGAGAGCCCATCACTGACCACAGAAGGGGCAGGAAGATACCCCTCAAATACAAATTGGAGGAGGATGTGTCAACATCAGATAACGAAGTTTCCAAAGCTAAAAACAAGGTAAAAAATTCTGAGGTTGAATGTTCTTTCCCAATTCAAGAAATCCCTGCAGGATGGATGCAGGACAAGGAGGAAAACATCGAAGTCCAAAATACACCTGCTTATGAAGCAATGCACGAAAAGCTAGTAGAAGAAGACAAGGAAGCAGATGTACAAGAAGATAATATGGTAACAAGAAATCCGGTCCAAGAAGTACATTTATGCACCCAAAACAATAATCAACCAGTTCTAGTGGCCACTTGGTTGTGGAGCCACCCACAGCTCCTGGAAAAGGTAAAATCATTCTTGTCCCAGTATGCAGATGTTTTTGCCTGGCATTATAAAGACTTAGAAGGAGTGCCTGCATCTTATGGAGAGCACAGAATTCCTCTGGTTGAGGGAGCCAGACCCATCAGAGGAAGTAGTTATAGACTTAATCCAAAGTATGCCGAAGCTGTCTATGTGGAAATCCAAAAGATGGAAGATGCAAGAATCATCATTCCTGTGGAACACTCAGAGTGGCTCTCGCCTATGGTTATAGTACCAAAGAAGAATACTAATAAAATTAGAATTTGTGTGGACTTTAGAGCTCTCAACAGGGTGACCATTCCAGACGGGTTCCCTATGCCTTTTGCAGAACAGGTCATTGAAGAAGTGGCTGGGCATGCACTATATAGTTTTATGGATGGCTTCAGTGGCTATAATCAAATATCAATACACCCAGAGGATCGTGAAAAGACTGCTTTTATCACACCGTGGGGAACGTATGTGTATGTAAAAATGCCATTTGGGCTCAGAAATGCTCCAGCCACATTTAACAGAACGGTCAATCTCATTTTTGGCCCCTTATTGCTGGAATCACTTAGAATCTTCATGGATGACTTCTCTTCATTTTCAGGATCTCACAAGGAAACTCATCTAGATTGTTTGGACCAGCACCTGAGGCAGCTGCAGAATATTTTCCAAAGATGCAGAGAAACTAAGTTAAAGCTCAATCCAAATAAATGTCATTTCCTTGTGACAGAAGGAACCCTTTTAGGACATGTGGTATCCGCTAAGGGTATGGCCCCAGATCCTGACAAAATTCTCTCTATATTAAAGTTACCTAAACCTAAAACTCCTAAAGAGATCCAGAGTTTTTTGGGGCATACCGGTTATCATAGAAGGTTTATAAAAATGTATGCAGAGATAGCTAGACCTCTGACTAGACTCACAGGTAAAGAAGTACCTTTCAAATGGGAAGAAGAGGAGGAAAAAGCATATCAGGCATTAAGGTCACGGTTAGTGTGTGCTCCTATCTTGGTCACCCCGGAGTGGTCAAAAATCTTTCATATACATGTCGATGCCAGTGCATATGCAGTAGGAGCAGTTCTGACTCAACCCAGTGAAGAATTTAAAATGGACAGGCCAATTCAATATGCCAGTAGAATCTTGACCAAGGCTGAAAGGAATTACAGTACTACCGAAAGGGAAGCACTAGCAATGGTCTTTGCCGTTCAAAAATTCCGCCATTACTTATTGGGGGTAAAATTTATTATTATATCAGATCACCAACCTCTCAAGTACTTACTCAACAAACCACATGCTACTGGTAGAATATGGAGGTGGTTACTGTTATTCCAAGAGTTTGATTTCTCAGTAATCCATAAGCCAGGAAGAGAGAATGTGATGGCGGATCACTTGTCCAGAATAAATAGGAGGGATCAAACCAGTGGTATCAATGATGATTTCCCTGATGCACACTTGTTTGCTATACAAGCTAAAGGATGGTATGATGATATCAAACAGTTCATTAATACTGGATTGTATCCAGAAAGTGCTAATGCTGTACTAAGGAAGAGACTGCTTATCAAGAGTAGACCATATACTTTCATTGAGGGTAAACTCTACAGACAGGGCAAGGATGACAGGATTAGGAAATGTTTAGAGGAAGATGAAGTGAGGGAAATACTGCATTTTGCACATGAAGGAACAGGTGGTGGGCACCTTCCAGGGCATATCATGAGCCAGAGAATACTAGATGCTGGTCTATGGTGGCCTACACTCTTTAGGGATGCAGATGATTGGAGAAAAACATGTGATGTGTGCCAGAGGTGTGGACCTAAACCCACCAAGCAAAGACATTACCCTTTGGTAGTTTCCACTTCTTGGCAGCCCTTTGAGAAGTGGGGATTAGACTTTGTTGGGCCTATATACCCTGCGGCACTTCCAAAAAGGGAAAAGTACTTACTGATAGCCACGGACTACGCAACAAAATGGGCTGAAGCTATTGCATCAACGGACTGCTCTGCACAAACAGTGGCTGACTTTTTGTATTGTAATATCATTTGCAGATTTGGATGCCCACTTGAAATCTGTACCGATTAGGGTACTCATTTTGTTAACAAAGTACTGCAGGAAATTTCCAACAGGTATAGCATTTTACACAAGACTTCTTGAGCATACTACCCACGAGCTAATGGACAAGCCGACTCAACGAACAAAGTATTAATTTCAATGTTACGAAAAGAATGCATGTTACAGCCGACCTCTTGGGGACAGGCCTATCTGGGTACATTATGGGCATACAGACTGGCCTATAAAGAGACTGGGTATTCTCCCTTTCAATTAGTTTATGGCTTGGTTCCTATTGAACCATTCGAATTCATCAGAGGCTCTATAAGAACGGAAAGACTAGAGAAAAATGGGATGGAAGTTCCAGCAGGACTGACTGCTTTGCATAAACTGGAAGAATCGAGAATTTTAGCCTCCAAACAGTTAGAGGATATTCAAATAAAGAGGAAGGAGAACCATGACAAAAATCTATGGCAAAACAATTTGAAGCCTGGAGATTTAGCTCTGCTACACAGACCACAAATTTCTACTCAAACAAAAGGAAAATGGATCCCTCACTGGGAAGGCCCTTTTCGCATCAAGAAGATGCTACAATGGGGTGCTGTGCAATTGGAAACACTGGATGGAGACACCCTACCCTTGGTAAACATCTCCCGACTCAAGGGGTACCACCTAAAGTCATAAACATTGCATTTTCATTTATTTTGTTTCATTAGTGTTTTGGATTGCTTTAATAAATACAATTAATAAGCAAAATGCTCGCGCAAGTTTTTTTTGGAACGCCATTTTTGTTATGTTGCTCATTTCATCAATAAAAATCAAGTTTATTTCGTTGTTAAATAAATTAGGCGCCATTTTTTTTGGTTGGCCCTTACTTCTGCAAATGACTTTCAATACCACCCTTTCTTTTGTTTATCTTTTGGATGGATGAGATTAGAACTTGCATCTCCTCTCTTTTGAGCACACTTTTGGGTTAAACCATCCATTCCTCTGAGGTAATCTTTCATTCCTCCTTGCTATATAAGGTGCCTTCTCCTTCATTATTGCTCCCCTCAGCATCCGCAATTTTGTATCCTCATCAACGCTTTGGCCAGGTTCAGCTGTCCATGATAGTACACTTTGATCTATCCGCCGTGGAAGAGAGAAGCTGTGGAAGAGAGAAGACGCACTCCTCCCAACCTTCACCTCCCTCCAACTTTTCCCAAAACCTCCACTACCACCTCTCAATCCCCCGCTCCTTCACTCCCTCTCGCTCTTCCACCATCCTCCCCCTCATCCTACACATCAACCCCCCCTCAATTGGCAGCCCTCAGCACCCCCCTCTTCGACCCCGCTCTACACCCAGCCCCCCCCCTCCGACTCCGCTCTACACCCAGCAACCCCCCTCTCCGACCCCCAGCCTCACCCCCTCTCCGACTCCGCCCTACACCCAGCACCCCCTCTCCAACCCCGCTCGGCACCCAGCACCCCCCCTCTCCGACCCCGCCCGGCACCCCGCATCCCCAATCAACCCCCCCTCGCACCCCTCACACGACCCCAATCAACCCCCCCTCGCACCCCTCGCCCCCTCCGCCTACACCCTCTCCGACCCCGCGCGACACCCAACCACCCCCCATCTCCGACACCCAGCCTCACCCCCTCTCCGACTCCGCCCTACACCCAGCAACCCTTCTCCAGCCCCGCTCGGCACCCAGCACCCCCCCTCTCCGACCCCGCCCGTCACCCCGCATCCCCAATCAACCCCCCCTCGCACCCCTCGCACGACCCCAATCAACCCCCCCTCGCACCCCTCGCCCCCTCCGCCTACACCCTCTCCGACCCCGCGCGACACCCAACCACCCCCCCTCTCCGACACCCAGCCCCCCCCTCCGACCCCGCTCTACACCCCTCCCCCCCCTCTCCACCACCAAGCCCCCCCTCTTCAACCCCGCTCTACAACCTGCCCCCTCCCCCCCCTCCGACCCCGCCCGGCACCCCGCATCCCCTCGCTCCCCCTCGCATCCCCAGCCTAACCCCCTCGCACCCCTCGCCCCCTCCGCCTACACCCTCTCCGACCCCGCGCGACACCCAACCACCCCCCCTCTCCGCCACCAAGCCCCCCCTCTTCAACCCCGCTCTACAACCTGCCCCCTCCCCCCCCCCTCCGACCCCGCCCGGCACCCCGCATCCCCTCGCTCCCCCTCGCATCCCCAGCCTAACCCCCTCGCACCCCTCGCCCCCTCCGACCCCGCTCTACACCCAGCAGCAACCCCCCTCTCCGACACCCAACCCCCCCCTCCGACTCCGCTCTACACCCAGCAACCCCCCTCTCCGACCCCCAGCCTCACCCCCTCTCCGACTCCGCCCTACACCCAGCACCCCCTCTCCAGCCCCGCTCGGCACCCAGCAACCCCCCTCTCTGACCCCGCCCGACACCCCGCATCCCCAATCAACCCCCCCTCGCACCCCTCGCATGACCCCAATCAACCCCCCCTCGCACCCCTCGCCCCCTCCGCCTACACCCTCTCCGACCCCGCACGACACCCAACCACCCCCCATCTCCGACACCCAGCCTCACCCCCTCTCCGACTCCGCCCTACACCCAGCACCCCTTCTCCAGCCCCGCTCGGCACCCAGCACCCCCCCTCTCCGACCCCGCCTGGCACCCCGCATCCCCAATCAACCCCCCCTCGCACCCCTCGCACGACCCCAATCAACCCCCCCTCGCACCCCTCGCCCCCTCCGCCTACACCCTCTCCGACCCCGTGCGACACCCAACCACCCCCCCTCTCCGACACCCAGCCCCCCCCTTCGACCCCGCTCTACACCCCTCCCCCCCCCTCTCCGCCACCAAGCCCCCCCTCTTCAACCCTGCTCTACAACCTGCCCCCTCCCCCCCCCCCTCCGACCCCGCCCGGCACCCCGCATCCCCTCGCTCCCCCTCGCATCCCCAGCCTAACCCCCTCGCACCCCTCGCCCCCTCCGCCTACACCCTCTCCGACCCCGCGCGACACCCAACCACCCCCCCTCTCCGCCACCAAGCCCCCCCTCTTCAACCCCGCTCTACAACCTGCCCCCTCCCCCCCCCTCCGACCCCGCCCGGCACCCCGCATCCCCTCGCTCCCCCTCGCATCCCCAGCCTAACCCCCTCGCACCCCTCGCCCCCTCCGACCCCGCTCTACACCCAGCAGCAACCCCCCTCTCCGACACCCAGCCCCCCCCTCCGACTCCGCTCTACACCCAGCAACCCCCCTCTCCGACCCCCAGCCTCACCCCCTCTCCGACTCCGCCCTACACCCAGCACCCCCTCTCCAGCCCCGCTCGGCACCCAGCACCCCCCCTCTCCGACCCCGCCCGGCACCCCGCATCCCCAATCAACCCCCCCTCGCACCCCTCGCACGACCCCAATCAACCCCCCCTCGCACCCCTCGCCCCCTCCGCCTACACCCTCTCGGACCCCGCACGACACCCAACCACCCCCCCTCTCCGCCACCAAGCCCCCCCTCTTCAACCCCGCTCTACAACCTGCCCCCTCCCCCCCCCCCTCCGACCCCGCCCGGCACCCCGCATCCCCTCGCTCCCCCTCGCATCCCCAGCCTAACCCCCTCGCACCCCTCGCCCCCTCCGCCTACACCCTCTCCGACCCCGCGCGACACCCAACCACCCCCCCTCTCCGCCACCAAGCCCCCCCTCTTCAACCCCGCTCTACAACCTGCCCCCTCCCCCCCCCCCTCCGACCCCGCCCGGCACCCCGCATCCCCTCGCTCCCCCTCGCATCCCCAGCCTAACCCCCTCGCACCCCTCGCCCCCTCCGACCCCGCCCAGTACAGCCCCGCCTTCCCCTACCCAACCCACCCCCGCATGCCCCCAACCAATCCCCCTCGCACCCCTCGCACCCCTCGCCCCTCCGCATCCACCCTCTCCAACCAGCCCCGTCCAGCCCCCTAAGCCCCGCCCCGTCAAGCCCCTAAGCCACGATCGCCCCCCCTGCACGACCCCAATCAACCCCCCCTCGCACCCCTCGCCCCATCCGCCTACACCCTCTCCGACCCCGCGCGACACCCACATCCCCCCCCCTCCGGCCTCGCCCGGCACCCAGCCCCCCCCTCTTCAACCCCGCTCTACAACCAACCCCCCCTCCCAACTCTCCGCCTAAAACCCCACCGCACCCCCTCCTTCCTCCCCCCGCGCGTCCCCCTCTTCCTCCCAACACCCTCCACCTCTCAACCCCTCTGCCCCTCTCCCACCACCTCAACCCATCGATTCCCCTCCCCCTGCATAGGCTTTCTTTTGTTCCACTTCTTCTCCCCATTTCCATCAATGGCGGACCCCGCTCCGGGTGCTCGTTCCGATACTCCATCCCCGCTGCCTCCAAACCTTCAACATCCATCCTCTCCCACCTCCGCAATTCCCTCTGACCATCCCAATCCACCTCCTCCCTCATCGGCAGAACAATCTGTTCAAGCTACTCCAACACCTCCTACGGCCCTTGATCTTCCCATTTATTCCATACACTCTGATTCCACCGACCTTTATTCCCCACCTCCCCTCCCGCACCCTCCTTCTCCTTCCCAATCTATGTCTCATTCATCCCATCCATCTTCACCAACCCGGGATTACATGCGCCTGTTTCTCCCGCCTGACTTAAACCTGCAAATCCGAATGCATCTATCCCTACCTACCATTGCCCTTCGTCAAATGTTTTCCATTGAGGATCTTCAGCAGGCGGGCTTGTGGGGCTTGGCTAATGTTTTCTTCAATAACCCCGCCAATTTTACCCAGGTTTATGAAGCTATCCGCCTCTTCCCTCATTTTAGAACCGGCACTCTCTTCATCCCAGACATTGCAGCCAGTATTGGGTCTCCCCTAATAAATTTTCGTGCTCCCCCTTTCCTATACTCTGGACTGTCCGCCTCGGCCACTATTGCCTTTTGTACCACACACTTTCAAAGTAATGCTAGGTTTTCGCTCCGCATGACCACCCTTCTCAATGCGTTCATCTTTTTCTTCTTACTACGCAGTCAAACCTCTTCACTTCCCTGGTCAGATATTCGTATCGCCGATCCGCTTTTCTGCTTTCTCCATGGCCGTCCTTACCCTTACGCAACCCTCATTTATAGTTCCTTGACTTTGCGCTCCCGTCGACTCCACGGGGCTATCTCTAGAGGCTCTCATGCATTTTCCATCTATTCTGCACCCTTCTTAGCTTGGCTATATCACATTCCCGCACAATCTGCACACAATGTTGCTTATCTCCCTTCCCAACCTGGAACGTCCATTGCTCCATCTCCCTCCCCCCCTCTAATCTCAATTGACTCAGCTTCCGCATCGACACCCGCATCCGCACCCCCTGATGTAACCTCCTTCCCTCCCCATTCTTCTTCACCTATCCCTCCTGCATCCACCACCTCTCCATTCATGACTAATCCCCCTGATGTAACCTCCTTCCCTGCCCAATCTTCTTCACCTATCCCTCCTGCATCTACCATCTCTCCATTCATGACTACCCCCCCTCACGTCCCCTCCTTCACTACCCAATCTTCTTCCCCTTTCCCTCTTGAATCTACCACTTCTCCATCCATGCCTACCCCTCCCATTATCCCTAGACCTCCCCTCTCTTCAGCTTTCACGCCACTCATTCAAACACAGCTCAACCCTCAAAACCCCACCTGTATGCCCCCAATTCACCCGGATTACAACTCTCCCTCTATCAGTAACATCCCTGGCAGTCGACCGCTCCCTTCCCCCAATCCTTCACTTCCCACTCCATCTGCCACTCCAACCCTTCATCCTCCTCCGCAGTATATTCCCCCTTCCCCTCCCCCTCCTGCCCCAACGGCCACTCCCACTCCGCATTTTGACCTACCATCAACCCTTTCATTTTTGCAATTACTACAGGACGCGAGTGTAGTCGCTATCCGCAATGCTCAGGCCTCCCAGATTTCCTTGGATTCGGTTTCCGCAGCAGCTTCGGTTCATCAACAATATATCTCAACAATAGAAAACATCAATCGCATGGCCACCTCTCAATGGCACTCCCTCAACGAAACGGCGCGATTGCTCAAAGAAGAGAGAGATCATTATCGCGATATGGCAGACTCTGCGTTGAAAGCCTTAGAAGATCTTCAGAATCGCTCCAACTTAGGGCTTTGTGCTAATGCTGCATGCAGACGTATCCACAGGGAAAGGGATCATCTTAGGCAATGCCTTAGTTCGCTACAGCTTACGATCGAACAAGCTTCTGCTCCTTTGCCCCCTTCTCCATCTACCTCCGCTGACAATCTCAACCATCCTCCTCAATAAATTGCCATCTTTGTCCATACACTACTCATCACTTTGATTTCTAAATAATTGCCTTATCTTTTTTTCTTAACTAAATAATATAAACACCCTTTACATCTCTTTTCTTGACTCGGTTTTGTTGTTTTCATGTCTGGATCTTTGCAATTTCTCAGTTTTTGTATTGCTGTTGTCTCTCCAGGACGGAGAGATCTTTAGGTGGTGGGCATCTGTAGAGCCCTAACCGGTTGAAACTAAAGGTGCAAAGTATTTCTTCTCGTAAGGTTCAAAGGATGAATTTAAAATCTTAAGGTGCAAAAGTAAAGAATTAAAAGGAAAGGTGAAGGTGGAAGGCCGCGTACGCAAAGGTGGAAATAGGCCGCCCAATCAAAAATTTTATTTTAAAAGTCACTCTTGTTCTAAAGTCAGTACAGGACAAAGTAGCGAATCGTTGAGGACCAGTTCAAAAAGACAATCTTGGGACATTGAAAGGACACCAAGATTGTATTGCAGTTAGGGTGCGCGAACCGGCGGACTCTCAACAAAAGAAGGACAAAGGCTATTCTTGGACATTGGGAGCTAGGAGCAAGGGAGAGCTTCAGAGGAAGCAAGACAGGAAGCAAGAAGAGCCTCCAATGTGCGACGACATTGAAGAGTGCAAGAGGTGTCAAGAGGAAAGTGTGCAGAGAAGGCGGGTTGGAGTCCAAGAGTTCCAAGGTCTATTGCGTGTGTGCGCCGTGATACCAATCCCTTAGCTTGGCGGAAGCTTAGTGCAAGGTGTGCACAAGGGAAGCGGGAAGAAAGTGAAGGATTGGTACACGAGAGGCCGCTGCTAGAGAACTTGAGATAATTGGTCTTCAGTAATTGATATTCTCTGAAGTGGTATTTAGTCATTGATTAGACTGTGCGCAGTCATTGTAATTGTTGAAGGATAATCAATATTCAAGGTTTCCCAGAGTATTCCTTTGCAGAAGTTCTCACTGTTATTCCATTTTCATTATCTCCTTTTTCTCCTACAAACACTCAAACTCCTTCTTGTCCCCGAATCCCCAACAATCTTCCTTGCTTTGGTGCTTGTTGAATAAAGCCTTTCAAGTGTCTCCCATACCTTCATGCTTGAATCCAAGTCTTGGATATGGCCAATCATGCTATTGCTAATGTGTTGGGAAAGGATAAAGATAACCCTCTTGTCTCTTTCATTCCATTCCCTAAAGGCCCTTCTCTGGTCATTGGTTGGATTCTCATCCAACCTAGGTCTTGGTTCACTATCACTAATCAACCCCCAAAGGCCCTTGCCCATAAGATAGTTGGAGACCCTAAATCTCCATGGTTGATAGTTCCCTTTGTCTAGCTTTTCAATTTGAGTGTTGAAGTCTCCCATATCTAGTCTTTGATACTTGACCTAGCCCTTGGCTAATGCTCCAATGTGTGTAAAATGAAAATGAGGCTCTGAGGTTACCTCAATCCAAAGCTTTCCTTAGATGGACACCTTGTGCTCTTGAAACTTTGAGTAGAATAGCTCCCCCTTGATGTGAGCTACCTCCAAGAAGCTTTTGTTGATGCAAATCTTCAACCACCAACTCCAAGAGGTCTTCTTGCTTGTATGTGATGCCTCCAAGATGTCCAAATGCTCTGATACCACTGATGGGGGAAGTATCTCAACCCCTAAGCAACGACAAAGCGCGAATGACCTCCACAGGTATCCTTCTTTGACCTCTGCACACCAAAAGTGCTCTTACTCAGAGCTTATGCAGAGAACTCTAGTGAGCTTTTGTAGACTTGTAGTAGACACCAAGAGCTTTCCAACAAGACAAATTTTACTTCAAATGGATGCTTACACAAAGAGAAACAATGTCTACAACATGAGCTAGTTGAATGCTCACAACTGCTAGTCAAGCAGAGACCTCACTTCACTCCAGCAAGCTTTTCTCAGAGATTATACAGAGAATGAATCTCAAACTTTGGTCAACTTTAGAGCACTCTAATAGCTACCCAATGACACCAAAATCATAGCAAATGGATAAATAGAGAAGGAGAACCAGCCCTTACAACAGAGAGCAAAATATTTCCAACAGAGCCTAGACACAGAGAGAGATATCAATCACACTTCACTAAAATGAATGTTGCTCCCAAATTACTCAGAGAATGCTCTAGAGACTTTGTGAGCATAAAATAGACTCTAATAGCTATCCAATGAGACAAAAATTACATCAAATTGATACAATATGAGGGAGAACCAATGCTAACAACTCAGGGGTAGAGAGTTGCAACACTGTCTGCGCACACACATAGATATGCCTACTAAAAGAAAACAAACAAGCAAGCAAGGGGCTTGCTTATCACAACTCCAGCACTTAGTGCTCACTTTACATGAGCTAAAACTCCAAGAAGATGGCCCAAAAGAAGTCGGGATACATGCTCCTTTTATAGTGAGAAGTGTGCCCCTAAAATCTAGGAACTACCTTTCCAAATCAGCCTCCTAACTTGGAGGATTTAGTTGAGATGAATATGGGAGTGGTTGAGTGACTTTTCTTGATGGAATCTCGTGGCTTTTGGCTTCCTTTGATTGCTCCACATGTCCATAAAAGATTCCCCACGAATTTGTAGCTTGAAGCTTGACTTTTAACAATAGACACATACACACATAATGATGCATACACACACATATGCATACATACATGCATACACATACACACATAGACACATACACACACATAGATACATACATACACATAAACACATACACACTCATAGACACACACACATACACATAGACACACACACACACATACACACACACAAACACACATAGACACATACACACATAATGATGCATACACACAAATACACATGCATACACACATACAAACACATGTACACACACACATACACACATATATGCATACACACACATATATGCATACACACACATAGAGAGAGACATACTCACACATACACATACATGCATATATATACATACATAATGCATATGCATATGCATACATACATACATACATGCATACATGCATACATGACACATATACACATAGACACATACACACACGTAAACACATACACACTCATAGATGTACACACATACACATGGACACACACACATACACACACACATATACACAGACACATACACACATACACACATACACACATAATGATGCATACACACACATACACATGCATACACACATACACACATGACATACACGCACATACATACACACACATGCATACATACACATACTTAATGCATACACACATACATATGTACACGTATATATATTGATTTCTAACCATTTTGTTTTATATGTTAGGTATTATGGATCCCAGTAGAGAGAGAAAGGCGAAACTCACTCTCATAAAAAGTCATGAGAGCAAGAGTTCCGTCTGATACTCTAGGGGCCATCATGCGTGATTACTCAGAGATGTCTGATGAGGAGCTGAACTATACGATCCAGATGCTTACCCAGCGATCAGACGAGGGCTCTTCTACGGCTCCACATGTAGGAAGAGAGCTATCTGCTCATAGGTATGTTTTTTTTTTTCATAAACTTTTTTAATGATATTATACGACATATTTTTATTTATTTTTATCTATCTATTTTCAGGACACCTATACCAGATCCAAATTGTGATAGCAGAGCAAAGTTGCCTATGAGGACATGCATAGGCACCTTAGGAGTAGAGTGCGATATAGAGCCAGAGGGGAACATTGTGTACATAGGGAATGGATTGGAGTTCAACAGAAGAATGCGGGCACTATGCGACTCTTACCTGCCCTTTGTCCACTTACCGTGGAAGTAAGTGAAAATTTTACATATAAATTGAAATAAATATCTTATGTTTTATTTACATTATGTTTTTTATTGTTGTAGTGAGCATGATGAGAGGGATAAAAAATACGTACTTAGTTCACCTGAGACAGAGTTTGGGACATGATGGTCGCTTAAGTGGTGTCTAAAAGAGATGCGGACACTTATGGCGCATCGTCGCGATATTGCACGGTATGCACCGCTTTTATGTATATATGTGTGGATATGAGTATGTGTGTTTATGCATGTATGTATGTATATGAGAGAGAGAGAGAGAAAAGAGTGAGACTAAAGGTATAAATACACGCATACACACACATATACATCATACATGCACATTTACACACATATACACATACATGCCCATTTATACATACACACACATACATGCACATTTTTACACACACATACACATGCATGCAGTTACACACATATAATGAATACGCATAGACACATACACATACTCACATACACATACACATGCATAATCATATGTACACACACATAGACTCATATAATCATATTTACATGCATATATACATATACACATGCATATATACACACACACAACACATGCATATGCACATATAGATACACATACATACTTACATGCATACATATTTACATGTACACATTTACACATATACATATATACATGTACACATCACATATACATGCCTACATGCACACGTAAACATATATACATGCATGTAGGTATATACAATACCAAAGCACATGCGGAAGGTGATGGGATGATTACCCAACAAGATCGAAATGAGTGTTTTAATCGATTTTATTCTCTCTAGTTCCCTTTGGCATCTTAGTACTAAACCACAACTTCAATGCATCTCTTAAGCATAACATAGCTTTATTCCACAAGCTCCATACATAAAGCAATTCGCAACAGAACATCACACATATAACAATGCACTTGACCACATAAGTCTTTTTCTGATTATTTCTTTATACAATTGCTTACATTGAACATTGTCCAATATTCCTTTCAGCTCATTTCTTACATTACAAACTTCAAATAAATAACAAGGACATGTAAGAGTTCATAACTCCTTTCACTTACTCTGCATAGAAAACAAGACCTATTGTTCTCGGGAGTTCATGTACTGTCACCTTCTTTCATTTACCCTGCATAAAAGACAATGCCTATTGTATGTTCCTTTTGCATCATATAAAAGGAATTATGAAGCTTGACTATTTCGCATCACATCACATTTCATTCAATCCCTGCACATATACAAGTCAATGTGCATTTCTTATCAAGTCAATGTGCATTTTTTTTTATCAAGAGTAATACCCCTCAGTTCGACCCAAATATTTATATATAAATATTTCTTAGGATCATATCATAAATAATGTCACCTGTTCATATCTCCATTAACCAGACATATGTTCTCCAACAAATATCTGCTCAAAAACATGTAAGCTTACCAACGTGCTCATTTATATATTTTTTGCATATAAACTTACATCTGCACATATAAAAATCACCTTATAACAGTTTGTTCTCTTGGCTTTATATCCCTGCATATTAAATCCTCCACATCAATGAATATATGTTAGCTTATCAATATATATCATGTCAGCACATATGTAAGACCATTCTTTAGCAAGTTGCCTTTCAGCTTTGATATCTGCGTATGAGTTTGTCACATCAATCATGTATATAAGAAATACGTCCTTCATCAATATTAATCATCCAGTCAAGACCTATACATTTAACTTCATTAATTGTCAAGTCAAGACATCATGTCTATGCTAGACATGTTTAATATATAATCCCATCCTTTTTACCATTGGGGTCTACACCAGCAAATCACTTCAACGTGATGTATGATTCATGCACATAAATTATCCTACTATATCTCTTAGTGTAGCATGTCTGCAATACATTTATATGCAATAACTAAGAGTCACATCAAAACATACTTCAATGCATATGTCTTCAAAGCGTGGATCTCATACTCATAAAACCCTGCATATGTGTGAAGACTCACGCATTATAATAGAAAGTCATGTCAATACTTTCAACATATATAATGCATATTTTCAAACAACTATATATTACCAAAACATTTGTTTACTTACACAATTTTCGATGAGCACAATATAGCTTACATCAATACTCTTTGATCTCCTTTGCGAACAGTTCATCATCATCATCATGTGAGCAGACCTTCATAGTTATCATCTCCATCACGTACAGTACACAGAAGAGAGAGAGAGAGAGAGAGAGAGAAATGGGCAACAATAATCTTCTTATTTCATGAATTCAAGAAAGTTTGGCAGATACAAAAGGGTATGTCGCTTACATACTATTAGAAAATACCTATGAAGCCACGGTGCTATGGGAGCCACACATGTTCATTCTGCTTTGTAGCTTATATAAGAATTTATGTGACTTGTGGTGGTCTTCAATCAAGTGCATGATTTAAGGAGAATATCATGGAGAATGATATAATCCCAACAATTGGTGACTTCCATATATTAAGGTGATGATGTAGTTACGCCTTTCCATAAGCATGAACTTTGAAAGTAACTTTTATTCCTAACTTAAAATAGAGAATAACTCAAAGGGTGCGTTCATATGCAAAAAGTATGAATATGAAAACTACCGCTTAAGAGAGGGTTCCTATGGTTGAGATTGAGAGATAGATGCGGTGACACATATATGAAGAGCTTCCATTGAAGCTTGCTACATTTTCAACAATGCATACATATTTACATGTACATATTTACACATAGACACATATTCATATATACATGTACACAATTATAAACACTTGCATATTTTACATAAATGCATATGCATACATACACATATGCATATTTAACACATGTATACATATATCACACACATGCAAAGAAATACATATACATGAAATACATATATATGCATACTAACATATGTATACATATAATACACATGAATACACACACATATGCATACATACATGATAAAAATTTGCTCCTCGAAGATAAAGCTATATATAAAATAATTAGGCATACCCCCGAGCTTCATGTTCTAACTTAGAAGAACATGATTTCATCTCTCTAGTAGGATTCATCGTTATTCAAGTTTATAAAAAAATCTGTTATCTGATATCCATTCAGAAGCTTCAAATTATTGATCGATAACTAGAGTAGAATTTACTATCTAATCTGCTCATATGTTTTCATTATTGCCATCATTTTGGTAAGACATCAATATAGTCTCATCTTCATTATCCTTATTGATTTCATTTATTTCTTCTATTGTTAAATCTATGTTCTCATGAATCACATCATCTATTGATGGATTAATATCTATTTCTAGTAATTCCTCTTCCTCATCAGTAGAATGAGCATGTAGAGAATTATCCTCTTCATCAAAAAGATTAGTATCATTATCACGTATAATGATTCTAATTTCTATTTGAGATGTTGATGTATCAGTATTTGATGATGAATCATCATAAGGACTTTCTTCGATCTCTCTAACAATAAACTGTTCAAACAATGACCTACCTCTAGGTTGCACATGAATGACTTGCCACCAAGGATGAGCATCTGGGTTTTTATAAAAAAATTCTTGTTCAATATGCCTAGGAAGAATATATGGTTCTTTAGTAGATCGCATTACCTTGGAAGAATCAATTGCCCAAAACCCATATAATTCCTTTCTTAATGTGGAATTACTACCTTTATACTCGGCTCGAAACCAGTCAATCTTCAAAATGACCTATCAAAATATATAACAAAAACCCATTATTAGGTGTTTAAAAAAATAACTAACTCTATTAAAAAAATTAAACTTTTTTCTACCTGTTTGAATGTATGAAATGAAATTTTGTAGATACCAACAATAGTTCCTACATAACCAAGTTCGCTATCTATAAGGTTCATGTCTTTTGAGCTAGCACGTGATAGTTGCTTGAAAGAAGCAACAATACTAGAATCCTTTGTTTTACGTAAAGAATCAATGGCTTTGATTCTAATATGCTATACAAAAGCCCACATATTAGTGAACATTCGAGCCTGCAAAATAAATTCAATTAGTAAATAGAAACTAACATACATATATGAAAAAAATAAAATATTATTTTAATAAAATTACCTTTCGTTACAACCTATCATTAACTCTCTTTGCTCATCTGAGATTTCTTCATTATTTGCGTTGCCGCATTGCAAACGACTATATAGCCAATCCATGAAAGAAGATATATTTGTAATCTCATTATTATCGAGATTACGTCTAAATCTTTTGTTTTTTCACCTTTTACTTCGGAGATTTTGAAGTTCCTCGTACTCGCTAAGGAATGCTTGCATGCATTCACTATTATATGCTACAAAGTAGAAACATCATTTTTTTCTTGAAATGTAAATAAGAATGGAACCCCCTTACTTGATAATACCTCATCTGTTATTTTTGAAGAAGACTCATTGGTCCATGCACGTGGAGCTTCTTCATGAACTCTTTCAAGGTACTCACTAACGTAATACATACACTCTTCAAGCATCCAACCCTTTGCCATGGATCCTTCTGGTTTCGCTCTTTGTCGCACATAACCTTTTAATATTCCCATAAATCGCTCGACCCAAAACATCCATCGAGTGTTGACAACACCTGCAATCTCTATTTCACCTACAAGATGGACTAATAAATGAACTTGAATATCAAAAAATGAAGTAGGAAGTTCTTTCTCGATCAAACATAGTAGCTCCTTGCATTCACGTTTTTTTTGTGGGATCAAGTTTTTGTCAATCTCTTTGGATGTAATCCACCTATACATATCATAAAAAAAACTATAAAGAAGTTAATTAAAAAATAAAAGATATCCAATTCTCATACATATTAAATATAAAAGTATCATAATTACCTTATAAGTGATCCAAGACGATAGATCACATCTCGTACTCCTTTCGTTGTACATCCATCAATAACCAAAGGTAAAATATGTTTCAAAACGTTATGCCAGTCATGGGTCTTTAACCTAGATAAGCTCTTATCATCCATAGTAAACATGTTTTGAAAAGATGCTCCATATTTTGTAGGAGTCTTAATCAATTGAATTCTATTGTTGATAGTCTGTATCTCTTTTGTTGTAAGTACCCAAGGAGCAGGTGCATAAGTTGTTTCTTGTCGATGTCTATCAAAAACTGGCCATAACTTTGGTTTGGATTTTTGATCTTTCAAATCATTCCTTGATGATGTGGTATCTTTTAGTCCAAGAAGATGTTGCCATTGTGAATAACCAATATTTTTGAATATATGCATAGGATCAAGAAGATGACATACTTTTAACTCTTTCCAATACTCCAAAGAATACCATATTGATATGTTCTCTGTGAGTGCCAATTTTCCTTTACCTCTGTTCACATACTCATTATCTAGATCATCACTGAAGATTTCTGATTCTGGATCTATTAGAGGTCCATCTGTCCATTTTTTATACCAATCCATAGACGTTATAGGTTTTGGACACTGACGTGTTTCAAGCTTTCCATTAAAATGTATCGCTTCTCTTTTAGATCTTAATGGATGATCATTAGGCAAGAATCGTCGATGTCGAAGATAAATATTTTTGTTGAGATTCTTACTATAGATTGATCTCAACCAATCACCACAATATGGACAAGCCTTATAACCCTTAGTAGATATTCCTGCATCATGGAAAATGATAAAAATATAATTAGATTAAATCATATTTATTTATATGCATATTGAATAAAAAAATTACATCAATACTTGAACAAACACCATATCCTGGAAAATCGTGAATAGTCCAAGCCACAATACCACGAACCGTAATATGTCTTTCATTGATGCTTTTCGATACATCAATGACATTAATACCTCTCCATAACTCTTGAAGATCGTCAATGAGAGGAGCAAGATATATATTCATATCTTTAACTTGTCTTTTTCCTGGGATTAAAAGTGAAAGCATTAAATGTTCCTTTTTAATGCTAAGATATGGCGGAAGATTGTAGTTTATGACTACCACTGGCCATGTTGTTTACTAGATTTCATGGAGAATGGATTAACCCCATCTAATGCAACTCCTAACTTTAGATTCTGTGGATTTTGTGCAAATTCAGGCCATGTAGAATCAATATGCTGAAAAGCAACACTATCATGAGGAATTCTGATTATTCCATAAGTACTTTTGTGATCATGTCCCCAAGTCAAAAGCTTTGATAATTCGGGGCCTTGAAACATATGTCTAATTCGTGGAGCCAATGGAAAATGTCTCAATAACTTTTTTGGGATTTTACCTTCTTCACCCTTATATTGAGGAGATTGACATTTGGGACATGTCAAACAGTCTACATATTCACCTCTATATAAAGTACAATCGTTAGGGCATGCATGTATACATTGATAATCTATACCAAGATTGTTGATTATCTTCTTCATTTCATCATGTGAGGTAGGAAGAATATTCTGACTTGGTAAAAACTTTTCAGATAATAACCTGTAAGTTTACAAAAAAAAGATATATTTAAAAAATTAAATAAATAAATATACACATATATTTGCTTTGAACCTAGAAATAGTTCCATCTGAATTCCTCTTTACTTTATACACCCACTTATTACCTATTACCTTCATGTTCTCCTTTTTGAGCACTAGATTCCATGTTTGATTCTCTTCAACTATGTCAATCTCGTCTTGCATTGCATCTTTCCATTTGGTGTACCTGCTTGCATCTTGATAACAATCGGGCTCATGATCTTCTACTACTTTGTTCGTGTATGCATAATGAGTTGCCATGTAAGAATCATATGTAAACCATTGAGATGGATACTTAACCCTAGAAGACTTCCTTTCTTCACCTTTTGGAGGAATAAACCTCCTTTGCCTTGGGTACTTGATCTCTTTCTTTGATGTGGCTTCTTTCTCCATCATGTGTTCTTCATCATCTTCAACTTCATTGCCTTCTTCATCCAACTCCGTCAATGTTGTTTTTCCTTTGTTGATTGATTGTGCTTCATAGCTTGATGAAGATCTCCCCCTCCATGGTGAGGCCATGCTTGAACTATCTTCATTGATGGAGCACCTTTGGGTGCTTATCTCTAGGTCAGTTTGTTTTCATCATGTCCATGCTTTTTTTCTTCATATTCGTGCATACAATCATACTTCTTATACCAAGGGAGTATCTCATCAAATGCTACATTCCTTGATATCTTGAAGTCTTTTGTGTTTGGTTTGAAGCACCTCTAACCTTTATGATCATTTGAATATCCAAGAAACACACACTTTTCTTCCTTTGGTTGTAGCTTCTGCCTCAATTAACTTGGCACATGTACATAAAAATTACATCCAAATATCTTCAAGTCAGAAAGATAAGGTTTCTTACCATAATAGGCTTGATATTGTGTCAAGTGTTGCTCTAGAGATGTCCACAATGTATCTATTATTTCTCTCCACTACCCAATTTTGTTAGGGTGTGTATGTACCTGCATGTTACTTGCCTCTTGATACCTTGATCAAATAAAAAATCAAAAGATTCATTGGAGAAATATTCCCCCCTCCATCAGACCGTAGCTTCTTGATATATGTACCTATTTCCTTCTCTGACATTGCCTTGAATGCTTTGAAACATGTAAACACATCTAATTTGTTTTTTATGAAATAAACCCAAACCATCCATGTGCAATCATCTATAAAAGTGACAAAGTACTTATTATCTCGAATGGATTGCTCTTTGGTTGGTCCCCACACATCTATATGTATCAATTCCAATGGATTTTGCCTTATGTAGACACTCTTCTTGAATGGAAGTCTTACTTGCTTCCCTAGTTAGCAAGATCCACATAAATGCTTCATACCTTGTCCTTGGAAGTTGGGAAGATCTTCAACCAGCCTCTTGAATTGCATTTCCCTCATTCTTTGTATGTTGATGTGACCTATCCTCTTGAGCCACAAGCCCAATTCCGAAATCTTCTTGTTTCCATATATGAAGTAGACATGTTGAGTGGAATGAGAATTTACCTCCAAGGTGAAGAGTCTCCCTTGCCTTCTTCCTCTTGCTATAACCTTGTACCCTTGCTTAGGGTTCTCCACAAAGCATCCAACTTTGTTGAACCTTAATTGATAGCCTCTTTAAACCATTTTCCCAATGCACAACAAGTTCTTTGTCATGGTAGGTACATGCAAGACCTCCTTGAGACATCTTCCTTCCTCCTTGTCATTCAAATTTTCATGTCCAACATAGGAGATCTCATGAGCTGTATCATCACCTGTTTCTTCATGTCCTTTACCTTTGTGAGCATATAGATTAGTAAACCAAGAAGCATTGCAGCGAATATGGTTGCTACATCCACTATCAATATACCTAGTGTTATCTGCTTTGCTTGAATTCCTATTCATGTGCATCATCAAGAGATTGTCATGTTCTAAAGAAGCATAATTACCTTGGAATTTGTATGAAGAACATTGATTATCTTATAGCTCCTTTGGTTTCCTTCTTGGTAGCAATCTCTAGCATAGTGGCTAAACTTGCCACATATGTAACATCCTTCATCATGTTGATTCCTGTTTTGTTGATGCCATCCTCCTCTTCCTCTTGTTCTTCCTCTACCTCTTTGTGATGAGGTGCCTTGGTCATGTCCTTGATTGCTTGAGTGGCCTTGCCTTCCTCCAAACTTTCCTTTGCCCTTGCCTTGTCCTCATCTTCCTTTGCCCCTTTGATTACCTGCATAAAAAACTTGTGAATCCTTGCTTTCATTTCAACTTCCGCCTATATTCATCTCTTCATTGACCATGAGAGCAACCAACTAATCGAAATTGGGAAGATTATCCCTTGCATATATTGAAATGGTAAAGGGTTTCCACTTCTCATCATCCCTCAAACCATTGAGAGTATAAGACATAGGATCGTCATCGTCTACCTAGCTTCCAATGGATCCCAATGCATATAACAATTCTTTGACCTTGAGTGTATTCATTTATGCTATTCCCTTAGCTCTTGGTTGTTGAGCTCTTTCTTGAGTTGGATCTTCCTTGCTTTGGTGCTTGTTGAATAAATCCTCTCAAGTGACTCCCATACCTTCATGCTTGAATCCAAGTCTTGGATATGACCGATCATGCTATTGCTAATGTGTGGGGAAAGGATAAAGATAACCCTATTCTCTCTTTCATTCCATTCCCTAAAGGCCCTTCATTGGTCATTGATTGGATTTTCATCCAACCTAGTTCTTTATTCACTTCCACTAATCAATCCCCAAAGGTCGTTACCCATAAGGTAGTTGGAGACCCTAAATCTCCATGGTTGATAGCTCCCCTTGTGTAATTTTTTAATTTGAGTGGTGAATTTTTCCATCTCTAGTCTTTGCTACTTACCCTTGCCCTTGGATAATGATCCAATGTGTGTAAAATGTAAATGAGGCACAGAGATTACCTCAATCCAAAGCTTTCCTTAGATGGGCACCTCGTGCTCTTGAAAACTTGAGTAGAAGAGCTCCCCCTTGATGTGAGCTACCTCCAACAAGCTTTTGTTGATGCAAACCTTCACGTTTCTGCCTTTGGTTGTAGCTTGTGCCTCAATTAACTTGGCACATGTACATAACAATTACATCCAAATAACTTCAAGAGGGAAACATTAGGTTTCTTGTTGATATATTTAGGTAGTGATGTGTGTGAACACTCTAGGACCGTCGGGGCACTTTTTTCCCTCTTTAGGAGGATTTTTTCCCCCGGCTTGTATATACGCCTATTGCCCTAATGGGCTACTTATCTTTGTACATTCTCTAGTAATACATTGAATATTGTGTGCTGAGCTCCAAGCTTCTTCTCCTTCCTTGTGTTGTTTGTGTGCTTCCGCAGACGTCTATCTCCAACAATTGGTATCAGAGCAGGTCGTTGCTTCATCTAGGGCACCGTCGACACTCCTCTGTTTGCAATCTCAGAATCGCATGAATTTTGGTGAGCATACTCAGCGTGTTTCTGAGCTTGTTTCAGCCTCTGAATGCACTATGGCAGTGCTTGTGCAGGCTATTTTGTCTTTTTGTGCCAAAGGTATATACCAGTTTCTGTTTGCTAGTTCAAGCATCTTGAAGTCTGCTATAAGTCTAGCAGAACTCCTCTGGGCAGTTCCGTTCAACTTTTTGAGATATAGTCGATTTTCTGCATCGAGGTATTTTAGTCACCGGCCATGGCTAAAAGCAGTGATGTATTCCGTATGTTGGTTGTTGAGGATAAGTTGGATGGTACCAACTACCCATTATGGGCTTATATGATGCGACATGTGTTGGTTGCAAAAGGATTGTGGAACATTGTGCAGGGTGTCGAAAAATGTCATATCACACCTACAACTATTACAACTGCAGGTACTGAAGCTGATGCAGAAGGTGTCGAAGATGATGATATTCTACATATTCCTGTTCGTACTGCAGTTTCTGTTGCACCTACTGCAGAGCAGGTTTGGTGGGATGGCAGAGATGCCCATGCACATGCATTGATAGCTTTGTCTGTCAAACGTGCCATTATTCCTCACATTCGCCCTTGCAGAACAACTAAGGATGCTTGGGATACACTTACCACATTATACCAAGCTAGGAATGAGGCTCGTGTTGCTTACCTCCATAAACAGTTGGAGAGTGAACACATGAATGGAGGTGATTCTATGGACAGTTTCCTAACGAAGATCAAAGATTTGAAGGAACAGTTGATTTTTGCTGATGAGGTTATACCAGATAGCTCACTTGTGCAGACCGTTCTGAATGGTCTTCTTGATTCATATCAGAGTTTTGCTTCTACTCTTTGATTGATGATGAAAGGCAATCCGAATGCCTTATCATTTGAGCAGTTAGTCTCTGTTCTGTTGCAGGAAGATCAGTCCAGGCAGAACAGGTCCATTATGCGAGTTGCAGATCAAGCTTTCCTGCCTAGTCAGAAGGGCAAAGGAAAATGGAGCTCTTCAACTAGTAAGCAGAAATCTGCTAATTCTGCATAGTCGAAGAAGGAAGATGAAGATGAGAAGAAATCAGAAAAGCAGAAATCGTTTTGTAAGTATTGTAAAGGGAATGATCATATCATAAAGAACTATCCAAAATTGGCTGCTAAAGAGGCAAAGAAGAAAGAGGCTGGAATGGTTGTTGCAGAGGCCTCTACACCAAAAACAGAGTCTGCAAATCTTGTGCAAGAAGAAGAATGGGTGTTTACTACTGTCTGCAGTTTTGACCCATCTTCTCATGAGCAGTGCATGTCTGTAGTAGACTCAGATGTTTGGTATTTTGATAGTGGGGCGACCAAACATATTACCTCGCAGCGCAGTTTCTTCTCTTCACTCGAGCCTGCCCCTACAGGCAATACTGTTACATGCGCCAACAACTCCTCTTATCCTGTTATGGGAGTTGGTAAGATTACTCGGCCAGATATTCAATTTGCTGTCTCATAGATGAGCACGTTTATGCATTGCCCAGGAGTCAAGCATTGGCAGGCGATTAAGCGCATCTTTCGCTACTTGAGTGGTACTCGGCTACTTAAGTTGTTTTATCCCAAGGGGGGATCACTACCGCCAGATTTGCATGCTTTTTCTGACTCTGATTGGGTTGGTTGCTATGACACTCGTGTGTCCACTAGTGGCTTTTGCTTCATGCTTGGTAGCTCATGTATATCTTGGTTGAGCAAGAAGCAGCCTACTGTGGCCACTTCCAGTTGTGAGGCTGAGTATAGGGTAGCTTTCACAGCTACTATTGAGTGTGTGTGGCTCAGACGCCTTATGGATGATTTGGGTGTTGGTCAGTCTTCTGCCACCACCATCTTCACTGACAGTCAGAGCGCATTGGTAGTTGTGAGGAACCCTGTGTTCCATGCTCGCACTAAGCACATTGAGGTGCATTATCATTATGTCAGGGAGAGGTTCTCTGCTAGGGAGATCAGCTTGGCATATGTGCCCACGCAAGATAACATTACAGACCTTTTCACGAAGGCTCTGCCCAGGGAGAAGTTTGAAGCTTTCCGCAAAGCTTTGGGCTTACTTCCTTTTCTGGAGTGATTTCCACATAGCTTGGCACTTCCTTATACGTGAGTGCCAGCTACTTGTTCACCGCATCACTCCCAGGGGGGATTTGTTGATATATTTAGGTAGTGATGTGTGTGAACACTCTAGGACCGCCGGGGCACTTTTTTCCCTCTTTAGGAGGTTTTTTTCCATCGGCTTGTATATATGCCTATTGCCCTAATGGGCTACTTATCTTTGTACATTCTCTAGTAATACATTCAGTATTGTGTGTTGAGCTCCAAGCTTCTTCTCCTTCCTTGTGTTGTTCGCATGCTTCCGCAGACGTCTATCTCCAACATTTCTTACCATTATAGGCTTGATATGGTGTCCTGTTGCTCTAGCGATCTCCGCAATGTGTCTATTCTTTCTCTCTTATACCCCGTCTTGTTAGGGTGTGTAACTGCATGTTACTTGCCTCTAGATACCTTGATCATATAAAAATTCAGACAATTCATTGGAGAAATATTCTCCCCCTCCACCGAACCTTAGCTTCTTGATATATGTATCTATTTCCTTGTCTACCATTGCCTTGAACGCTTTGAAACATGTAAAAACATCTAATTTGCTTTTGATGAAATAAAACCAAACCATCCATGCCCAATCATCTATAAAAGTGACAAAGTACTTGTTACCTCCAATGGATTGCTCTTTGGTTGGTCCCCACACATCTATATGTATCAATTCTAATGGATGTTGGCTTATGTATCCACTATTCTTGAATGGAAGTCTTACTTGCCTTCCTAGTTAACAAGATTCACATAAATGCTTCATACCTTGTCCTTTCAAGTTGGGAAGATCTTCAACTAGCCTCTTGAATTGCATTTCCTTCTTTTTTGGTATGTTGATGTGACCTATCCTCTTGAGCCACAAGCCCAAATCCAAAGTCTTCTTATTTCCATATGTGAAGTAGACATGTTGAGTGGAATGAAATTTACCTTTAAGGTGAAGAGTCTCCCTTGCCTTCTTCCTCTTGCTATGACCTTGTACCCTTGGTTAGGGTTCTTCACAAATCATCCACCTTTTTTGAACCTTACTTGATAGCCTCTTTCAACCATTTTCCCAATGGACACCACGTTCTTTGTGATGGTAGGTACATGCAAGATGTCCTTGAGAAATCTTCCTTCCTCCTTTTCATTCAAAGTTTCATCTCCAACATGGGAGATCTCATGGGCTATATCATCACCTATTTCTACATTTCCTTTACCTTTGGGAGCATGTAGATTAGTAAACCAAGAAGCATTGCAACTCATATGGTTGCTACATCGACTATCAATATTCCAAGTGTTATCTACTTTGCTTGAATTCCTATTCATGTGCAAAGTAGATAAGAGATTGTCATTTTCTAAACTTGTAGAAGCATAATTACCTTGTCATTTGTATGGAGAACCTTGATTATCTTATAACTCGCTTCGTTTCTTTCTTGGTAGCAATCTCTAGCATAGTGGCTAAACTTTCCAGATATGTAACATCCTTCTCCATCTTGATTCCTGTTTTGTTGATGAAATCCTCCTCTTCCTCTTGTTCTTCCTTTACCTCTTTGTGATGAGGTGTCTTGGTCATGTCCTTGATTGCTTGAGTGGCCTTGCCTTCCTCCAAACCTTCCTTTGCCCTTGCCTTGTTCTCGTATTCCTTTGCCCCTCTGATTACCTACATAAAAAACTTGTGCATCCTTGCTTTCAGTTGAACTTCCACCTATGTTCATCTCTTCGTTGACCATGAGAGCAACCAATTGATCAAAATTGGGAAGATTATCTCTTACATATATTGAAATGGTAAAGGGTTTCCACTTCTCATCATCCCTCAAACCATTGAGAGTATAAGCCATAGGATCGTCATCGTCTACGTGGATTCCAATGGATCCCAATGCATATGATATTTCTTTGACCTTGAGTATGTAGTCATTTATGCTACTACCTGAGATCTTCCTAAGGTTGTTGAGCTCATTCTTGAGTTGGATCTTCCTTGCTTTGGTGCTTGTTGAATAAAGCCTCTCAAGTGACTTCCATACCTGCATGCTTGAATCCAATTCTTGGATATCGCCGATCATGTTATTGCTAATGTGTTGGGAAAGGATAAAGATAACCCTCTTGTCTCTTTCATTCCATTCCCTAAAGGCCCTTTGGTGTTCATTGGTTGGATCTTCATCTAACCTAGGTCTTGATTAATATCCACTAATCAATCCCAAAAGGCCCTTACCATAATGTAGTTGGAGACCCTAAATCTCCATGGTTGATAGTTCCCCTTGTCTAAGTTTTCAATTTGAGTGTTGAATTTTTCCATCTCTAGTCCTTGCTACTTGCCCTAGCTCTTGAATAATTATCCAATGTGTGTAAAATGCAAATGAGGCTTAGAGGTTACCTCAATCCAAAGCTTTCCTTAGATGGACACCTCGTGCTCTTGAAAATTTGAGTAGAATAGTTCCGCCTTGATGTGAGCTACCTCCCACAAGATTGTGTTGATGCAAACCTTCAACCACCAGCTCCAAGAGGTCTTCTTGCATGTATTCAATGTGCCCAAGATTTCAAAAAGCTCTGATACCATTGATGGGGGAAGTATCTCAACCCCTATGCAATGATGAAACATGAATGACCTCCATAGGCACCCTTTTGTAACCCTCTGCACACCACAAATGCTCTTTCTCAATGCATATGCAGAGAAATCTAGTGAGATTTTGTGGACCTATAGTAGACACCAAGAGCTTTCCATCAAAAGAAATTTCACTCCAAATAAATGCTTAGACAAAGAGAAACAATGTTCACACGATGAGCTAGTTGAATGCTCACAACTGCTAGTCAAATATGGACCTCACTTCACTCCAGCAAGCTTTTCTTAGAGAGTATAAAGAGAATGAAATTCACAATTGAATCACCTTTAGAATTCTTTAATAGCTACCCATAGGGACCAAAATCATATCAAATGGATAAATAGAGTAGGGGAACTAGCCCTTACAACAGAAAGCAAAATAGTTCCCATAGACCTTACACACAGAGAGAGATCTCAATCAAACAACTTCACTAAAATAAACATTTATCCTAAACTACTCAGAGAATGCTCTAGAGAATCATTAAGAAAAACCTTAACTCCAATAGCTATCCAATGAGATATGAAATACATAAAATGGATACATAAGGAGGGAGAACCAACGCTAACAACTTAGGGATAGAGAGTTGCAATATTTCCTATGCACACACCTAGATATCCCTACTCAAAGAAAACAAACAAGCAAGCAAGGGGCTACCTTAAGCAAAGGGCTTTCTTATTAACACTCGAGCACTTAGTGCTCACTTTACATTAGCTAAAACTCCCAAAAGCTGGCCAAACAAATTTAGGATACATGCTCCTTTTATAGTGAGAACTCTGCCTCTAAAATGTATGAAGTAACTTTTGAAATCAGCCTCCTAAATTGGAAAACTTAGTTGAGATGACTTTGGAAGTGGTTGAGTGACTCTTCTTGATGGAATATTTTGGTTTTTGGCATCTTTTGATTGCTCCAAACGTCCATGATTGATTTCCAACAATTTGTTAGCTTGAAGCTTGACTTTTAACAACATATACATATACATCTACATATATATATATATATACATATACATATACATATACATATACATATACATATACATATACATATACACATACATATACATATACATATACATATACATATACATATACATATACATATACATACATGTCAAAGCCTTCTGGCGTTGGATATGCAAGAAGAGACCCTGGTTGCGGTCTATTTACAATGGGTGGTGGGGTGGGATGAAGTGGAGTGGATGGAGTTTCGGCATGCGAGGGACTGTGAGATGCAATGTCATCTATTTTTGTTTTTGCTTCTTTCAGGCTTTCTTCTAGTTCCGATAACTTTTTATTCCACTTGCGATTGGCCTTCTCTCTGGTATCTTTCCATGTTCTTGTTTTCCTCTTACTAGGCTCTCCTGATTCACTCAACTCCGATCGCTTTGCTGGTTTATCTGTTTTCAATGCTTTGTGCCCTAGTAACTGCCTGTACAGGTGCCACATTACTACTACTTGCACTTGAATCCACCATTAAGCCTACCACATTAATGGGTGTAACCTTGGGTGCACTAGAGGGGTTCCTGGGACATTCTCTCGGAAGATGCCGCACTCAGGACAAAAGCCTTGTATTGTGATGTTTTGTCCTTGTCCCAGAGACAATGGATGGGGACATTCACAAAGGAAATGGTCGCCTTGATATCTAAAGCTTGTCCTCTAGGGGATTGGGGTCTCATTTGTCTCAATTGGGGCCTAGGGTTAGGGTTTGTGTACATGACATAGAAATCTAATGCTTTTTCTATCCTTACCTAGGTATCTACCAGATCTCAGGTTCATAAGCTTTGGTTAAAAGTCCAAAATTTCTCCTTGGTATGGTTCAAAATCCTTTGGAGTCCCCTTGGGTTCGTGGTCCCACCTGAGGGTCAACTTCAAATTATCCTATCTAATAATCAATGCATTATTCTTACAACAAGCTATAGAGCTCAAAAAATGGACTTTTGATGAAAAAGTTATGTCAAATCAGGCTCCTGAGGGTCAAAACATGGAAGCAGAACCTTTTGGAAAAATCACAATTTTGTGTGAAAATCGCGATTTCGGACAACCTTGGAAATCACAATTTCGAATGAAAATCGCGATCTTTTGGGGGTCTGAAAATCGCGATGCTAAGCTCTTATGAAAATTGCGATTTTGAAGTATCATGAAAATCGCGATGCTGAGCAACTGTGAAAATCACGATTTTGTGAAATCATGAAAATCGTGATGCTGAGTACTGATGAAAATCATGATTCTGAATAATCCCAAAAATGCGATTCTGATTGAAAATCGTAAAAAATGAGATTTTAGCTGAGAATTGTGAAAAATGCGATTTGGGTGTGGTCACAAAATCGCAATTTTGAATGAAAATCGTGTTTTTGACATGAAAATTGCGATTTTTAATGAAAGTCATGTTTGGTTAAAATCGTGTTTTGGCTTGAAAATCGCGATTCTGAGAATGACCAGAAAATCGCGATTTTGATTGAAAATCGTGTTCTAAAAATCGCGACTTTGTACCTTAGTGAAAATCGTGTTTTCTGAAATCGTGAAAATTGCAATTTTGGATGAAAATCGTGTTTTTTTGAAAACCGCAATTTTGGAGCCACAAAGAAGCGTGTTTTCACAAAATCGTGTTTTTGGCTGAAAATCATGATTTGTGAAAATCGCGATATTGAGCCCGCTAAAAATTGTGTCTTCTCAGAATCGTGTTTTTGAGAAATTTAGAGAATCGTGATTTTGAGCACAACCAAAGAATCGAGATTCTCAAAATGAACCCAGAATCGTGTTCTTTTCAAAAAGCTTTAGGCGGGAAATAGAAAATCGTATTTTTTTGAAAAAAAATTGAATTTTATGAAAATTGTGATTTTAAATTAGAATCGTGTTTTTTGGCAGGAAATTCAAATTTTTGAGCATCGAGCAATGGCAAGCTCCGTATGTGCAGAAAATCATGAAAAAACACAGGCGCTTGCTCTGCCTTGCACTTCCTAACTTCTTGTCGCACAATAATGCATGAAAGATGGTATGAAAATGGTGAAAATTCACTAAAACAAGAAATTTCTATGAAGAAGAAGATGGAAGAAGATGGAGATGGTGATGAGAATGAAGATGAAGAAGAAAAATCAAAAAATGAAAAAAAAAAGACAATTTTTTTTACCTTCCAACGTCGCAAATCTACGATCTTACCATCACAACGCTCGTCCTCGAAGCTCTCTCCACGGCAACGGCGCCAAAATTTGGTGTAGATCAAGCATAAGCACCACCTCCTTTACTTTTCAATCTGCAGAGATGTGAGGACTTGTATGAAGACCTTGAGCGAGTGAAGGCACAAGTGCATGAGTGAAAGCACACAATCATGCACACACATACACACACACACGTGCACATGGCAAGATCAAAGAGAGGAACAATGGAAAGCTTTCTATTGCAAAGGAACTCTCTTACAAAAGCTCTATTCTCTAACCAGCTAACCTCAAAAATGAGATCTCTAGCTCTTTTTATAGTTTTTGGATTAGTTTTGGCCCTGTCGAGACCTAGTGTCTGGCCTAGTTAAAAATTAGGTTCCAGGCTTATTTGAGGGCTCAAACAGAGTCTAAAAATTATGAAAATTGGTAGGATGATACTTCTAATACTCCTCAAGCTCGAGGACTTCTCAACTTGAACAAAATGGAGTTATAAAAATAGAAAATGGTATTTACAATGGTTTTTAGTGATGAAAATCACTATTTTTGTAGGGGATTCCTCTGAAAATTTGACATGTACTTCTTGGAGCTCCCTACCTGCTCCTCCTTCTTGTATGTCCATGTCTTTGATGCACTTCCATGCTTTGTTCTTGTCCTTGAGCTCCAATAGCAAGTGACTCCGATCTACAGTCAATTATTATGGACCCCCCTTTTGCATGAGATGAGGAATATTTTTATGAAGTAGAAACTCACCCTCAGAGACACGCAGAAATTATGAATGAGGTGAGATTAACCACACAAGTGCCCACTAATAATGAAGGCAAGAAAAGAAAGAAGAGAGAAGTCACACCAAAAGAGGAAGAATCTTTGTTTGAGGTCCCCGAAAACTTTAAGAAGTATGAAATAGATGATAGGAGAGTCATGATGAGAATGCCTAAATGTGAGGCGCAATCAAGGGAGGCCTATGATAACAAAGAGACTACTAAGAAAATAGTTGTAGCCATAGAAGAAGGAGAAGAGAGATGCACCTACATAGGACATGACATGACAAGAGAAGAAGAGCAAGAGTTGATAGCCTTGCTAAGAGAATACAGAGTTGTATTCGCTTGGAGCTACAAGGATCTGAAAGGTGTAGACCCTGACATATGCTCACACACTATCCCCATGATCTCAGATGCGAAACCCTCTAAGCAGAAGCCATACACATATAATGATAATTATGTGGCCAAGATAAAAGAAGAGATAGATCGCTTGGTTGAAGCTGGATTTATTTATGAAATTGAGCACACTCAATGGGTATCCCCCATCATAGTTGTGACCAAGAAGAATGGAAAGCTATGTGTGCCACTATTCAAGATAACTATCCGCTTCCTATCACTGAACATCTCTTAGAAAGAGTAGCAGGGAAGGAAGTGTACAGCTTCCTTGATGGATATTCTAGCTACAATTAGGTAGCCATAGCTCTGAAAGATCAACATAAGATCGCTTTTGCCACAGAGTGGGGAATATTCGCCTTTAGAGTAATGCCATTTGGTCTTACCAATGCGCCAGCCACTTTTCGGAGGCTGATGTGTCATGTATTCAAAGAATTTCTGAGAAAGAATTTACAAGTCTATGTTGATGATCTCTATGCTCATTCCAACATTAGATAGACACATATACCTGAACTCCGGAAAATCTTTGACAAATGTAGAGAATATCAAGTCTGCTTGAACCCAAAAAAATGTGTTTTCATGGTTAGGCAAGGCAAGATTCTAGGACACATAGTGTCAAAGTATGGCATATCCACAGATGAGGAGAAAGTGAGAGCTATTGCAGAACTACCTCGGACAAAGAATGTCACGGAAGTACAAGCTTTCATGGGGCATTGTGGTTATTACTGATGTTTCATACACATGTATGCCATCATTGCAAAGCCTCTGTATGGACTTTTGACCGATTTTGAGTGGACTGATGAATGTGAGAACTCTTTTAATGAGCTCAAACGACGATTATGTTCAGCACCAATCTTGACTACACCAGATTGGAACAAGCCATATCATGTTCATGTGGATGCATCTAACTATGCTATTGGGTGTGTACTTGCACAACCTACGGGTGAACATAATATGGATCTTCCAATTGCCTATGCTAGTAGACAGTTGAATGCAGCTGAACGAAATTATACGACCTCCGAACGAGAAGGATTAGGCATGGTATATGCAGTTAAAAAGTTTAGACACTATTTGCTTGCAAATAAGTTTAAATTTTTTACTGATCATCAAGCACAGTTGTACTTGGTAAACAAGCCATGCAATACGGGTAGATTAGTAAGATGGTTTCTCTTACTAATGGAATACAACTTTGAGGTAGTGGTGAGAAAAGGCAAGACTCATTTGAGAGCAGACCATCTCTCTAGGCTCACATCTGGCGAGGCCCCACAAGGAGTATCAGATGACCTTCCTGATGCTTGCTTGTTTAATTTGGAAGTCGTGTTGTAGTGGGCCAAAACGTTAGTGCCACTATTGACATATGGGCCTAACCACCTAGTGATAAACACTCAAGATAGGGAGGTGGTAAAAGCCCAAAAGTACCATATCATGGTAGGGAGTATTTAGAAGCATAGAAATCAAGGGATATTAGCCTATTGTGTGGAAGAGGATGAGTACGCAAAATGGTTGCAATTAGCACATGTAGGTGCATTAGAGCAACATTACTCAAGGCAACAAACCCTACAGAGACTAAGGAGACTCGGGGTGCATTGGCCGACTATGGAAGCAGATGTCCATAAGATGTGTAAGGAATGCCTAGTATGTAGTATTACACCACTTGTGGAGCACGCTACTTTGTACCAAGTGTCTCTAGTACCAGATTGCAGTGAACCATTAGTAGCCTTTCTGAGGACGAAAACATTCCCTCAAGACATGACTCTAGCTAGGAGAAGAAGTTTAGAACAAGAAGCCCTAGACTACTCACTCATTGGAGATAACTTATATAAGCGTGGTAAATATGGGTACCTCAGATTATGTGTCCATGAGAGCGAATACCTCAAGATATTGGAAACTGCTCACCAGGGTGTAGTAGGAGGACATTTTGGACTAGATCGGGTGATCAAGACTATACTATTTGTAGCTCTTTGGTGGCCAACCTTTCACATGGATGCACATACCTATGTGAAGAGGTGTGATGTTTGTCAGTGAACTCAGTATCCTATACACAAAGATGAGATGCCACTAAAACCTATGATGGGTGGACGTCCATTTTCTAAGTGGGGAATAGTCTTTGCCGGTCCTATTAATCCCCCAGCTAAGAGTTCCCATGCGGAGTACATCATCGTGGCCATAGACTATCTGACCAAGTGGGTAGAAGTGAAAGCTACAATGAAGAAAAATGCCCAAATGACAACTAAGTTCTTATTTGAGAATGTGTTCACTAGATATGGGCAACCAATAGAGCTAGTCAGTGATAGAGGGACTCACTTCTTGAATGAAGTCATTGAAAATATTCTTCAAGAGTTCTTGCTGATACACAAGAAGTTTGCCCCCTATCATCCACAAGCTAATGGGCAAGCCGAAAGCACAAATAAGACTCTATGAAATGTATTGACAAAATTAGTTAATAATAAATGCTCTGATTCGGACAAATAGCTACACCATGCTGTTTGGGCATACCGAGTTGCCTATAAAACGGTACTCCAAGCCACACCCTTTTAGATGGTGTTTGGTCAAAATACAGTGCTACCATTGGATTTCTTGATACCTACACTGAAAATAGCACAAGAGCATGAGTGGACAGGCCATGAGCTCTCCTCTAGAATTTTCAACCTTGAACGATTAGGTGAAACAAGATTAAGAGCTGCAGCAAGAATTTATGCAGCCAAGAAAAGACAAAAAGCATATTTTGACGCACACATGAAGGATAAGCGCTTGAAGGCAGGAGACCTACTCCTAGTCTATACTTTGAAGCAACATGCATGGAAATTAGAGAAGAGAGACTATGGACCCATGATTATCAATAAGATCTCCACAAGTGGAGCAATTCAATTAGCCACTCTAGAAGGCGACATCCTACCAGGTTATATCAGTGGGTGCAGAGTCAAGTTATATCAGGAACCCCTCACGAAGGAAATGTTAAATCGACTCAATATTGCAAAGAAACGTAAAGAAGAGGAAAAGCCAATTTGGGAAGAAGCATAGGCTGAAGCATTGGAACACATCAAAAGAATGAAATTAAGAAGACAGGGCACAGAGCAGCCTAGGACAGATGCCCATGCAGATCCAAGATATCAAATGGCTATGTGCGAAGTCTCAGGTAAGTTCCCATAGAATAATTGATCGACGTCCTTTTGTAACCTTAGGATAGGACAAGGACAGGGTGCAAGGACTATACGGGCCTTGATTGACTCAGGTGCAGCCACTAGTGCTATTAAACTTTCTTACTGTCAAAAGCTGAAATTAAGTGTCAATCCTATAGAAGCATATCTCATAGGATTGGGAGGTGTCGAAACCCCTTGCATGGGCGAGGTGGAACTTCCCCTCTACATTCAAGATGTTTTAATGATAGTTAAAGTACTAGTGTGTCAAGATGAGGATCTCATTAAACCTCTTGTCTTGGGTCAAGACTGGATCTATGATCATGCAGTCAACCTAAACCTAAGAAGTGGACTTCTTCAGGTCTAGGTAAATCGGAACCGCATTACACTTGAGTTAGAAAATGAAGCACTCAAGGAACTAGGAAAGGCACAAACTCCTGGTCCTTCCAGGAGTACACATGAAGCCTTCTTTTCCAAATGCCATCGGCATGTAGCAACCAAAGGCAGATCAAATGCAGACGAAGCAGATGATCTATGGTCGAAGCCACAAGAAAGTACATAGCACGGTGTCTCAACCACCAAAACAAGTGTGGATGCGAAAAGGCGACCAACATGTTGCGGTCCAATCACAACCATTGGTGCAACTTCATATTAGTGAGCAATGATAGGCCACTAATAAGAAGTCTCTCAAAAATTCTTCTACGAAAGTGAAGTCTATCTGGGTACCCAAGAAGTCGATGAAGACTGACCCACAATCAAGACAAATTTGGGTGCCTAAGGCTTGCTTGCGAGCTCAAATAGCCACACATAGCCCACACCATGTACAACATGGTTCACTCACTCGAACATCTGATACCCACTCTTATACGTCACGCACAAACACATATTCACCCCTGAGCACGAGCAGAATCACTTGTAAATGGGTCCCTAAAAAACCTCACTTCCAAGCAAACCCTCTCATAAAGCCCTCCAAAGTCTCCACAAAACCAAAACCGAAAGCCATCCACTGTGTTTGGCTGCCCAAAGCTTGTAATAAACCCCCCGACCCCCACTTGTAAATTCATCTCCACCTACTAACTGCATTATTCTCACGTTGCATCTTTCCATTTAGCTCATAGGATGGTTCATCCACTAACTACACCCACAATCATCGAGCACTCACTCACTAACTAACCTATCACTAACCTCATGTTAATGTTGTAACGGGGACAAAAATTGTTATATCTTGTCCATTACAATGTTAACACATGCTTCTATATTCTCACAGAACCATCAAACAAGAAGTAACATGGCAGAAGCAGCAGGAACTAGTTCCCAGGCAAGATCTAGCGCCCAAATAGTGGATATTGAAACTCTTCTCCTCGAACCACAACTCACCGAGAGGCGGCAGGAACTCAGGGTGGTGCATGTCCTTCCCATTCAGAACCCTCCGCAGGGGTACACGTCACAAGTTGGCAAACATGCACACTGGTTCAGTGACGTTGCAGGTCCATTAGGAGAAGGAACAAACTTTTGGGAAGCTGAATTAGAGTTTAATGGAAAGTGGGGGAGGTATCATTTCTTCACCCGTGAATTCGAGAAATATCAAGAGCAGAAGTAATGAGATCGGATGGACGAAGGCGGGCTTGGACAGCTATTTTAGAGCACTCTTACCTAAGCCTGATTTTCTATGCTACTCCTACTTGATTAGCACGATCACCCCTAGTAGAGCCAAACGGGGAGATAGTACATTTGTTCTCCCATCTCTAACACCAGGCCATGAATTGAAAAGATTTAAACTTACCCTCAACCTAGTATGGGAAGCCTTGGGCATGAATGGCATGCACATTCCCACAGAGTAAGGAAACATTGATCCCTGGAAGAATGAAACACAAAGATCTTAACAAGTTAAAGGATATGGTTGCTATGACACCTACCATCGCCCTCTACCTACGGTAGAGACAGAAAACCTCACAATCAATCTACCCCACTAGATCATAGATCAAATCCACCTAGCACATCAGCGCTAGAATAAGAAACATAAGAATGTGCTTCATGGATGTTGTGCGCTGACAAGGATCATTTACAGGTGCTTAGCTTATGATGTGCCTATTCAAAGAGCACTAGTGTGGTCTCGAGCCCAGGAATTCCAGTGATGGCTATCAACAACAGGGCCACCTTCGAAGAAAATGAGAGGTTCAGTTCAAATACCCTGTGCACAAGCAAGGGGTGCCACCCTCACACCAGAGGTGACACCAGCTCAGACCAGACGTGTCCGTCCATTTACTATTTGCTTACCAAGACAAAGTGGAGAAGGACCCAATTTGGTTTTCCCTCTGATTCCATCGGACTTGGAGTTCCCACAAGGTTACACCCTGGACGATTTGACAGATGAAGAAATTGCCCACATGATTAATGAAGCCAATCTTGAGACGGAAGCAGAACAGACCCGAGGACCACAACCAACCGCAAGGACTTCAACTCCTACCCAACCTGAAGTAGTGGAAGTAGACGAGGATGAAGAAGAGACTGACGAAGAGGAGGCTGACGAGAAACATGACCACGAGCAAGAAGAAATTACAGAACTAGCAAATGCACCAGCATATACTGCACAAATCAAAACTATATGAGACTATGAAGAGAGTCGAAGAGCATCACAAGCTGTCGTTGGAAACAGGAAAGATGCTAATAAGTCAGATGTTAGGAGAAGAAGGAGTGGACAAACTGTTTATTGAATCCCTGAACCTGCACGCAGACGTGCTGGGCCTGGATGAAGTCATTCATTTAGCTATGGCTTATATTCATCACTTTGAGAAACGAGTGCCTACTCGTCCCATGTGCTCCGACAGGCAAATTCACATAGATGTATCAGCACCAGGAGATACCACACAAATGGAAGAACATCAGGTGGCACCATCATCACCACACTCCTCACCCATCACTCCACAATTCACTTTGCCCCATGACACTACCACCCCAACTTCCACAATCACCACATATGTTATGGGAATTCTCCTCTCCCCATGTATCCATCTTGGAGGGGTTACTATGCCCACTTTCACAACACTATTCACGAACATCACATCCACCCCACCCACTACCCCCATCTACACGGTCACACACACTTTTGACACCATGGAAACATCACCAACCACAACACCACTGCCTCCCCACACACAACCACAATCTCCCATACCCCCTCCCCCCACATCACCACTTGATTCCACCTCATTCAGGATTCCCTTTCCCTTCCCCATCCCTCTGCATCTTCCACGTTCCCAGCATTTTTAAATGTAAATAATGTGTTTTCTACTGTACATCAATGTGTGTATCAACTACAGAGTGAATATCAGACTCTCGAAGATCGCCATCGTCAATTAACTACGGACCACCAGCAACTACAGAGACCGCTTGCGACAATCAAAGAAGAAAATGATGACTTGAATCAACAACATACTACGCTTGAACATGCCCACCAGACTTATTGGAAGCTCCCTAGCCATCCGAGTCCTCCAAAGTTAAGAAATTAAGAGCTTTACTGGAACTCTATCAATCAGAAAATGTCGAGGTCCAATGTAACCTAACATTATTACGGAAGCACATGGCCACAGCCTTAGAAGAAAATAAACGACTTCAAAAGCAGAACGAAGAAAACCTAGAAGCTGCTATGGAAGGCTCCCCCCACGAGATCGACCCAGAACAGTTTCAAGCAGTCCCTTCAGATACAATGAAAACAATCATGGAAAGCTATGCTGATCTGTTGGATGCACATGATGATATGGAAAAGGAACGAGATGCACTGCACTGCTAGCTAAGGGAGCAAGAAGAACAACCCAGGATCATAGAGTCGACATTGACTTCAGAGGAGGTAAAGGCACTAAAAGAGCAGGTGGAAGAATTGCAAAAGAAGCTACTTGAGTATGAAAGACAACCATCTCCAAGTATCGAACCAGAGCCAGACGAATTGGTGCCCATCGAAGTGGATGAGTCATATGAGGAACCATATGTTCCTACGCCGATGCCGGGTGGCCAGCAAACATCAGAAGGAATGGACACCCTGGAAGTCGAAGCACTAGAATGGCTTCAAAAACTAGAAAAGACCACCAAGACCCATGAAGATCGCGTAGCAGTCCAAACCCAATCAATGGCTAAACTGGAGGACACTATCATAAACTCCGAGTACTTCAAACACATGTCACATCACCACTAGATAGGAACAAATGATGCTCAATATGTGCCCTATTGTGTGCTCTTAGCAGATTAGAATGTGGAGATTCAATGAAGGTGTGGCAAAGCCCCGACTTTTGCCACTCAATTTGGTCCTCAAGATTTACTTGAAGGTGCGAAACAAGGATCAACCTTCCAACCCACCTGGCGGATTTGTCTCCTTGAAACATATCTAGAAATGGTCCGCACATGGAACAACATGCCACTATTTATCAAGTATAATCCATGTTACATTCCAATCCTACGAAGGTGCACTTGGCCCGAGTTTGCCATTGCTGTAAAGAATGTCAAAGGCTACATAAAGTGGTTGAATTATGTCTATCTAGCACCTCCACAAGGATAGCCCTAGGTTGCATATATGATTTCTACCATCCGTCACTAGAGTCTTAGACTACAGAACACCCCTGATGTGATGGCTCAAATGTGTATGAAGATATTTGAATTAATGCTGATCACATTGAGAACATTCAAAAACATCAAAGACCCACATTTCTCAGGAGTCGACTTCACTGCTGGCAACCTAGACCTGGTGTATGACATGAGCACAACTCCCTCAATCAATGTAATATATGTCTGGCACGCAAGAATAAAGTACCTCCCAGCTTGCTACAATCAAACTTTCGAAGAGATGTTCGTCATAGGGTTCTGGGAATACCACTCTGAAATATTCGTACACAAACCCTCACATCTCCTCCAATTATTCGCTGTGGAGAGGACCTTACACTCAGATCAATTGCGGGTGCCACATCCGGACGTCCTAGGGGCCGTAGATTGGGATGCTTTATTAATAGACTTAGCACGGGGACTGCGGCTGGAAGAACATCACCTCGCTTCAGATGTGGTGGAATACTATGTCAAACGCTCAGCCAAACAAGGGTTTGTCAGAGACAAGAGACACCAGAGAGGGGGGGGGTTTGGCAGCAGTCAAGGCACCCAGGGACTCACAAGACAAGGAAGCCAAAGAAGGGAGTCAGAGCAAGGATCAAGCAGGCAAAGTAGTCATCGCAGATCTGGCAATTAGGCCCTTAAATTTTTCCAAATATTTCCCAAATAGTGATTTTAGTCACTCCACACCATTGTAAATACCATTCAACCTTTTTCTAGCTCCATTTTGTGCAAGCCAAGGAGTCCTTGAGCTTGAGGAGCATTAGAAGTACCTAGCTATCAATTTTCATAATTTTCTGAGCTCATTTGAGCCTCCAAATCAGCCTAGGAACCTAATTTTTAACTAGGCCGGACACTAGGTCTGAACAGGACCAAAGCTAGTCGAAAACTATAACTAGAGCTAGAGAGCTCATTTTTGAGGTTAGCTTGTTGTAGAATTGAACTTGTAAGAGCACTTTTGAGTAATCTAAAGAACTCCATTGTCTCTCTCTTTGTTCTTGCCTTATGTGCGTGTGTGTGTGTATGTGTGTGCATGTTCGTGTGCTTCTCACTCAGACACTTGTGCCATCACTTGTTTGAGGTCTTCTGTTGTATAATTACATCGGTCTAAGGGGTAGAAACCTTGGGTTTCTAGGTGTGAAACCCTTTGGATTTATGGTTTATTTACCCCTTGTAGATGGGTCTTGAACCTTAGGGCTAATTCTCTAAGGTTGAGTACCTTAGGCTTGATTGGAAGCTTCTCCTAGCCACTTGGTTTGTACGTGAGAGCTTGGAGACTCTTCTTATAGAAGCCATGTGATTTCATGTGATATCCTAAGCTTGTAAACCATGTGACCACCTTAGGGACCCATGTGATGGAAGGTACACATGTCCCCTTGAGAGGGACTTACCCCCTTAGACTAGGAGCTATATATTGGAGGGGTTGGTTGGGTGGAAACACATCTCTCTTCCTAGTGTGTGGCTTTGCTAGTTAGTCTTAGTTGTGTGAAGGCTATGGAGTCCTTCCACAACAGTGGTATCAGAGCCCTTAGGTTGAGATCTGTGGAGATTTTTATCTTCATCGCTTTACTTGTAAGCTCTTGTTAAGCTGCATTGAAATTATTGTAGCACTTCTTCACCTCTGTCGAAGTACTCCACGCTATATGCAGTCGTTGCTATTTGGTTAGATTAGCCAAAATTTGGATAGCGCAACGTCTGACGAATTCGGGACTCGATCCCGCTACCTGTTCGTAGCTAAGGATGGGTCTTATCCATCGCAACAGCCGGCACACTTGCTCTTTGTTTCTCTAGATATTACAACCATGTAATATACAACGCGTGCAGCCTTTTTTGGCTCCCTAATCTCAGTCGCCCGGTGCCCAACTGACCCCACGGCTTCTACCGGACTCCCTGGAAATGCCTTTTCTCTTTTCCTGGATGATGCTCTCCAAGGCGATGGAATATGCTGTCGGTATACCAGACACGATCTGTGAACCTTGCTAGCAACTCTCGTGAGGAAGATGATGCAGGAGAGGTTGATACTCTCGGTGTCCTCTCGGTCGGCCCTGCGGACACTTTCTCCATTGTCGTCGGTTCCAACCTTCCTGTGCTACCACAATTGCCTTCTCCGTCAAAGCTGTCGACTGAACCTTGTGGTTCTTATTCTTCTCCATGCGTGAGCCTTTCGTCAAGAGGTGATGGCGACAGATGCTATCAGAAAGTGGGCTCCATTTGCACCGGCCTTAATCCCAACTCCCTAAGGAAGCAACTATTATCTCTGGCGATGGAGTAATATCTAGCTTTGTCAGATTCTCTCCTTCTACAACCAACTAAAGCTACAAGCATCAGAACCCGCCATAGCTGAGACCTCATAATATATGCTATAATTGGGTTTTGAATGCATCTTCTACAGCCAGTATGTGATAGTAGATTGATGCAGTCGTGGGCACGTTCTGCTAACTCACTTCATCCTTCAGATGGGCTGAAACACTCCATTTATTTTCCTTTGCGACGCAGTTTCGATCTTCGTCTTGCCAACACACAACCATCATGAATCTCAGATGGTTTGTCTCCCTCGAAGGTAGATGTTAGAGGGTTATGTTGAGGCAACGGAATCTATAGTCAGTAGTCCGAATGATTGAAGGTCGGGGGCACGAATGCCTCAGCATCCTGCTGCAACAGCTGCAGCAAGGATGTTGATTCGGCACTGTTATCTGGGAGCGACGTAAAGGTGCTCTCAGCCTTAGGACAGGATCCTCCAATATCGATTACGGACAAGGCCTAGTTTGCTTCCTGTCAATGCTATTCTTCTTCCGTCGTCTTTGGTTACTACGAGATGCATCAACAAGCTAACCGAGAAAAAGGAGATGAAGAGCACACCTCTAGCTGAAGGAAACAAAGAGAATTGAGGGCTCTTCGGCTTGATAGAGAGACTGTCACAAGGCTTCTGGGAGGAGCGATCTAAGGCAGTGCCGCCATCGTCAATTATTCCAGCCCAAAAAGGTTGGAATGAAGGTTATGTATTCTTTAAATTATGCTCCTTTTGAATTTTTATTTTATTTTATGTCATAAACTATTTTATGATATACGAAGTTAAGATTCATGTATGGGAACCATTAAGATGAATATCATGCATGATAGATTGATAATGTATGCATTATGTACATACTTTTCTCATACACAAAAGGCAATCCTATGCAAAATGCTAGCACATGTAAGAATAAGATCATTGTTCTATTTCAAAGGTATTTTTCTTTCCAAATATAAAGAAAACATGTGCATAGTTATCCATAAGGATTGCACTCTTTAGTATCCATACATAAATTCAAGGCATGGTCATGGAAGTACATGCACTCTGGACATACAAGTAAGTATGTAGTTCCAAGTTGGAAGGAAAGGAGCATAATAGCCCAAGCCTACTTCATCACCGTGAGAACCCTAAAATAAAGTCAAAGGATGGACGAAGCTTAATCTTCAGGTAACTATTTGCACACCTTTCTTTTCTTTTCACATTAAAGAGCATACAAGGCATGTCATAATAGACATGAATTTGAAAAAAAAGGATGCATAGAATGAGGTGGACTTATTTGCTTGGTCACACACACAATTTAGTCAAGGAAATAAGTTGCATCCACTTCATTGATTTGAAAAGAAAGATTGGTTGTGCATTTTCATGGAAAATGGTCTTTGAAGTATGCATTAGGGAAACTCATTTGCACAAAAAGAAACGTGCATGAGCAAAAGTCCCAACTTGGAACTTTTTGCATGCTTTAAGGAGGGGTTCAACTTTTGAACGTTACGCATGCTGCACCTTTTTCAATAAAGGTGTAAATGTCTTGGCATAAACTAAAAGTACGCATTTGGAATGTATTACATGGGTTTCAGGGTTAAAAGGGATATTTGTTTTATTCAATCTTAAGTATGGTTACAAGTTCCATTATAGGAATAATGGTAGTAGAGCGATTTTAAAAAACTACCATTCACTTTCTATATGATTGGCTAAGTACAAGCCAAGAAATAGTACAATAAATTAAGCTTGAAATCCCTCTTATAGAATTATTCTATAAAACCCATGGCATGCCTGATCAGCAAGGCCATAGACTGAAAGTAGTAATACGAAAATTTTCTCTCTTAAAACCACGATAAAATGGTGATAACTTAGAACACCATGTTCTCAAAGTTCTAAGGAAGAGAAAATATGGTACAACAGAATCTTAGTATTGGAAGATGAAAGTATTAGTACTTTTGTTCAAGAAAGTTCTTTGTTTAAAAGAACTTAAGAACTATTGGGAGCTTTACATTTTTCTTCCAAGCAAATGCAAGGCATGAAGAGAAGGTAAAACTCAAGGGTGGTAATAAACCCCAAGTACCATTTTCTAATGTCCTAGAAAATAAAGGACTATATAATAAATGGAATTACCATCTTCTTCAATATAGAGATTTGATTGGCAAATCAATTATTCTTTCTCAGATTACTCATTATGTCATAAGGGATGATATCTAGTTGAGATATAAACTAGCTCTATCATCAAGTGACATGAAAGGGATCTTGAAGAGTATATCTAAATTAAGGAATAATTGAAAAGCCAATTTTTTGACACTAGTCTTATGAAGTTGCAATTGAGACTTGATAAGTTGAAACTCCATTGTAGAATAGACAATACATATGCTCTGCAGTGGAAATAACACTTACAAGTCCAAAGAAGTAATAGATGACTTGATTAGAAGAAAGTTTGATCTCAAAGCTCAAGCTAAAGTTACCTTTACCAAAGTGGAGGTGTAAGCCGGATGGTATGGGACATCTAGGTTTACACTACCACTGAAGTAAATTCGGTGCTATGGGACATCGAATATGTGGGTAATCTCAACTTAAACTTTGGGACATTTGTTCTATATGCTTAGAGAAGAGAAAGCAAAAAGGCTCTTAGTTCTTTTAACTAGGAAGGACAATAAAAGATTGATAATAAAGTCTTTCAAATACTTCTGAAAGAGCACAATTTTTCAATTTACTCACAGGTAGTTTTCGAGGAAGAAAACTCTTAAGGAGGGGAGAAAGTCCCCAATAACTTGTATCTTATGCCTTGAAAAGACCGAATAGGGTATTGCAAGGTAAAAGATATGCAAGAAATAGATAAGGTTGAAGTACTTCCTTGTATTCTAGTACTTCATATATCTTTCATTACATCTTCCAATTGAAGTTCTCAGAGATTGGGAATTCTCAAAGAACCCCAATGCAAGAGAAGACTTACATATACCATTAGGATTGTATAAATCCTAAGTGGGATAGGAAAAGAAGTTGGATAAGCTATAAAGTATAAATCAGAATTTGTTGAGCAGGGTACTCTATGTACCAACCATTACCAAAAATTTGATGAGTGTTGGTCAGATTGTGGAGAAAGGTTTGCAGGTTAGATTCAACCAATATGGAGCATATGTGGAGGACCCAAGACATGGGTTCAAGAGGATTGCTAAAGGAGAAAAAGCAGGTAGACTTTTCACTTTTGAGTTGGAAGATACAAAGAATATTGCACTATACAGTTATAAAGATCAAACACTTTCAGAGCTTGAGATTTGGCACAAAAGGTTAGGGCACATAGGAGAAAGAACCTTGAAACAAATGTGCAGGGACCAATGTGTGCTTGGGATACTTAATGTATCCAAGAAACATATGATTTATAAGTGTGGTGCTTGTCAATTTGGGAAGTCTCACAGGTTACCCTTCTCAAAGAAAGGATACATGCATGAAGACTACCTAGAGCTTGTACACATAGATGTATGGGGACCAAGCAAAGACCCCTCAGTCTCAGGATCAAGGTACTATGTGTCTTTCATTGATGATTATAGCAGATGGACTGTATTATACTTCATGAAGCACAAGGATGAGGTATTTAATTGCTTTAAAAAATATCTTGCATTAGTTGAAAATCAGATAGGAAGGAATTTGAAGAGGCTAAGGTCAGATGGAGGAGGTGAGTACTTCTCAAATGAATTTGAAGACTTCTTGTAGGACAGAGGCATCAAAAGAGAGATAACCACAAGGTATTCTCCTGAACAAAATGGGGTAGCTGAGAGAAGAAATAGATTAATTGTTGAGATAGCTAGATCTATGCTTAATGGGAAAAAGTTACCTAACTATCTATGGGCAGAGAGTGTTTCTACTGCCACTTACCTCATAAACAGGTTACCATCTAAGTCTCTTGATGGCATGACACCCTATGAAGCATGGCATGGTAAGAGACCTTCACTTGACAATTGCAAAATATTTGGATGTGTAGCATATGTACACATTCCTTCTCAGATAAGAGGTAAGCTAGACCCAAAGGATGAAAAATGCATCTTTATTGGGTATGATTTAAATAAAAAAGGTTACAGGTTTTATAATCCTATCAATAAGGGATTTATGGTAAGCAGAGATATTGTCTTTGATGAAAATGATTCTTGGTATGAGAATGAATGCAGGAAGATCAAATTACCCTATGATTTGGAAGAGGAATTTCCAAGTCTTACAAAGGAGGAACCTACTCAAAATGAAGCCTCAAGTTCAGATGATGAAGACACTATCAATCTTGAAGAATTCAAAGCATGGAAATCCAAAGGCAAAATGAAGATGAAGAAGCTTGAAGACATACCTGAATCCTCAACTCAACCATTTAGAAGATCACAAAGAGAAAGCAAGAAACCTATCAGATATGGGTATGGTACATCTCTTGTTACTAAACATTTTGTTTATCTTGCCAAAGATTTGTCAAATGAAGAACCAGGATCATATGAAGAAGCAATAACCAAATCAGAATGGAAAGAAGCTATGGATGAGGAGATTGATGCACTTAAAGAAAGTGATACATGGGAGTTAGTACCTAAGAATGACTCAATGAAGGTAATAGGATCCAGATGGATCTACAAGCTTAAAAGGAATTCTGATGGCACAATCAATAGGTACAAAGCCAGATTGGTAGCCAAGGGTTTTGCACAAACCCAAGGCATTGACTATGAGGAGACATTCTCACCTCTGGCCAAGATTCCAACCATCAGAGTGTTGGTAAGTGTGGCTGCATCAAAAAAATTGGAATATGTACCAATTGGATGTCAAGAATGCTTTCTTGAATGGATGGATTTCAGAGGAGGTATATATGTCACAACCTCCTGGCTATGAGGACCCTAAGAAGGTAACATATGTTTGCAAATTAAAAAATGCTTTATATGGATTGAAGCAGGCACCTAGGGCATGGAATTACAAGTTAACTACATACCTCCAAGACCAAGGATTTGTCATGAGCAGGCAGATACTTCTCTGTTCATTAAGAGAAGCAATTCAGAGGTAATATACCTTTGTGTTTATGTTGATGACATCATCATTACAGGTAATGATGTCAATGGAATCAGATATATCAAAAGTCAAATGATGAAGGAGTTCAAGATCAATGATCTTGGTCTATTGAAATATTTTTTGGGACTTGAATTAGTCTACACTAATTCAGGGATATACATCACTCAGAAAAAATATATACAGGACATGTTGAAGAAGTTTCACTTGCAGGATGCTAAAGTAGCAAGCACTCCAATGGAGGTAAACCTAAAGCTAAGTGCCCATGAAGGTGATGAATTCAAGGACATTACAGGTTATCAAAGTATGGTGGGTAGCTTGAACTATGCTACCTTAACAAGTATAGACATTGCATATGGAGTTAGTGTGCTAAGTCAATTTATGCACAAGCCAAGGATACCTCACTTAGAGGCTGCCAAGAGAATCTTGAAGTATCTCAAGGGTACACAGAACCATGGTTTGTATTTCCCTTACACTTCAGATATTGATATCAAAATTTATTCAGATGCAGATTATTTCTAAATTGAAAGGAGAATGAATCCCTCTTATTCTTTAGTGTGGCACTCTCACACACCTATACAAGAGTGCATATGCAACTGAATGAGAGGTAGAAAAAGGTACAAACGATTATAAAAAAGAGTGGATCCAAGAATTATATGTTGTCTCATCAACAGTCCCCTCCTCCTTGACTTTGTCGTCCTTGACAAAGCTGTTTGCAAGTATGATGCTTTTTGTGGAATAGCGTGTAGGAGTTCTTTTTTATTTGCATGACCCTTGCGTCATTGGAGTTCTCGGCTTTATTGATTTCCTTCATCTTGCTTTTTGCATGTTTGGTTGGAGTTGATTGTCTTTTAACTTGTGTCTTTTGCCTCATGTAGATGGGAAGAATATGCTAGAATGCTTTGTATTTCTTTTCTTTTCTTGCTTTCTTTCTCTCTCTTTTTTTTTTTGGTAATGGATGGATGATGTATGAGAATGAAATGAAAAAATGTAGATGATAGATACAAATAGATGAAATTGATTCATCTCTTCTTAGTTCGTGTGTCTGAGTGGGGACTAAGGGTGCATGGGTGGAAGACAAAAAAGTACCTATGCACGGTCTTGTAATATGACCCTATCTTATGCATACTCTAAAAGATGCATACAACAAACAATGGTCCAAAAATGGATGGATCTTGAGCAAAGTGCCCAAGGGTGAGGCGATGATGAGGCTCTCCAAATGTCCAACTCCAAGAACCTTTTATTTTCCATCAACCATTTGAAATGGATGATACCTTTGTCAACCAACTTGAGAAAAGAAAAATAAAAAATAAATTTTTGCAATGTATGTACATGTGCCCTCTTTGTGCATGGGTTAAACTTAGTTGCCTAATACTTGGCCTTTGGATGAGGCCCTATTCGTGTGCATAATTGGTGTGCATCTTGAACGCATGCTGTGTATTGGGCAAGGTTGGGTTTGACATCCATGGATGCTGCATGAAAAGGTTTTCGGCCGCCAATATGTCATTGCTTTGCTGGACTTTGCCTTGAAGTTTCTCCCTGGATCTTTTTTGAGTTTTGGCTTGATTGCTTTGGATCGTTTGGTTGAAAGTGGTCTTTCTTGAAGATAAGGCATGATGGGTCCATGGATTATGGAATTGTTTGTGAGAGGATTGATTTTGTACAAGGGATTTCTTTGGTATCCATATCATAATGCGATTTGGTTGGGCTCTAAGTAATTGTTGGCCACCCTAATTTTCTTGACATTACAAGGGAAATGTGATTTCTTCTTCTTGATGTAAGGGTCTTCTAGGCCTTCTATGTGAGTCTTTAGGTAGAACTCATCTTTACAAGGGGAATTCAACAAAGGTTGATCTTCTATACATACAACATGTTCATGCAATGGATCATTGGGTTGTGTGGTTTGAGGTTGATCTAGAGATTCATCCATACATTTATCCTTATTACACGTAGAAGCTCTAGATATACAAATGGGTGATGTATTAGCATAATTGACCATAGATTCGACATCTTTTGCCATTGTATTGATACAAAGTATTTGCTTATCCTCTTCTTGATGAGCCAAGTGTAGCACATCCTTTGCTCATGGATTCATGAGGGGAATCCAAGTTTAGAGGAAGAGAGGGCCCTTTCACATCCCCCAAGCACTTGGAGTCCTCCATTTCTCCAATCTACAAACTTTCTTGTAATTTACTCAAAGAAGGATTAAATAACAAACCATGAGCGGAAAGACAATTTTGTGGATTAAAAGCACAATCCTTGAATAAGTTATTATGTCCATAATCCTTACAATGGGGATAATCATTAGGATTTTCAATAGACACACATGTAGCAATGGACGTAATAGATGGACAAGATACTTCAAAATCTTGATGATGTTGTTTAACAAATCTTTGAGTGCCTATGATCAAGTCTTCATCTATACCATACATAACAAAAAATGTTTCCAAAAATTGCATTTCATCCACCACAATAGGCAACACAACTTGATTGATGCAATCATAATTTTCACCATTCATGAGGATAGAAGAATGAGTTCTTGTTTGAATGTTCTCAAAAATAATGGTCACGAGATCAATATGAATCAGATTCCACTCAGAATTAGGGTTGATACAAACACTCATCCTTCTACGGTCATAACCTATTCTCATATCCACAAAAGTATTGTTATATTCTCTTGTTGCAAATATGGAACCTACTCCCTCAAATATTTTACCAATTTCACCCTCATTATGTGTGATTTGCTCATGCATCTCAGTTTTTGCTTTCCTTTCACCTGTCTTCCCCTCATTCTCTCTTTTTCTTTTTTCTTTCCCATGTTTTGTTGAAAAAAATTTTAGTTTTTTGGAATGTTTTTAATATTTGTTTTGGGTTTTTCTGTTTTTGAATGTTTTTGGAGATTTAAGTTTTCTCTCAAATGCAAAAAATATGTGAAATAGTGGTTCACACAACAAAATCAACAAAGATCTCATTATATTTACAAACTTAGGGAGGTCAAAAATTATGTTCATGGTAAAAGGATGACATTATTATTAGCAAGCTCTTGTTCTTCATATCATCATTAATTTCCTCACATAGAAGGCATAGATATATAACCATGATGTGATTTCCTCAACCACGTTTAGGAAATTAATGAATATGCCCATAATGAATAATGAAATTAAAATGGAGATTACTCTTTTATCATACTTTAAAGCTAGAAGGTTCCAATAATCTTTCGATTGGCCTTTATATATTAAAAATAACATGAATTTAATCATTCCTCCTGACTTCGTTGACTTCTAATGACAACATTATCAGCCTGACACGAAACTAAGAAGAATAATTACTTTTTTTCATGAGAAAAAGATAAGCAAAAATAAAAATAAAATAAAATGTAATCTAGGTGGGGTCAATGTTTTGTGTAAATTACTATTATTCAAGAATGGAACCAGATAACTTCATTCATAACATGCTCACAAAAAATGACCAATTCATGATGCACATCAAAAAAGAATTTTTTGAACTTGCCGACATCATTCTATCTAGAAGATTCTTCACAGAAAATTGGACCAGTGAATACAAAAACTAGTCTGTTGTGAACTTGCGATTTACATAGAATCCTCTCATGAGCTGGCAGCCAACTTCCTATTTCCCTTTTTTCATGGCTGTATTCCATAGAAAAAAGCGCTAGAGCCAGGCACTTCTGTAGAAAGAGGACGAATGAGTATAATTTAGGTCAGATGAATAGTGGTTTGATTCATAGAGAATGTTCAGTCAGTATTGTTAGAGGGCCGCCGAACCAGGACGGATGAACCCGGACAGGTGCCGTAAAAAGTGGATTCGCGGAAACATTGTAGCATACTTCTATTTAAAGCGCACAAAGGAAAGCGGTAAAGACCGGCAGTTTTTGGGAAGAGTCTCTGCTTCTGTTGGGTAATGTAGTGAGTGGGTTGATTACGTCTCGAACCGAGGTGTTTGGAAATTGCAAGTATAGTCTTGAGTGTGTATGTATTCTGTTCAGTCGGTTTTACTGAGTCCGTTTGGGAAACTGCGAGCACCCTGTTTGAGATTGTGTGTAAGGTATTGATGAGAATATTGAGTTCTGTTCTGTTCTATTCACATCTAACTATTCTACTATCCCTTCTGTCGTGCCGAGTTCTATTCGGTAGTCTTGTGTTGTGAATCTGTTTAGTGATAAGTTGTATGCGGTTCTGGATCTTTTTCGTCACGGAATAGTGCGGTTTGTCATCCTGCGAGAGACTGTGTAAAGTCGAAGTGAATCATTTGCATTTTAATATTTTTTCGGTTAAGTGACCAGATTCGATACAATAGTCTGTGTTCACTGAGGATTCCGATCTCATGAAGAACTTGTGTCGGTAAAGGTCTGTACGCGAACAGAAGCATTGGTAAGTTTGTGATGAATCAACTGTAGTAGGAACTTGTTGCTTGAATTGGTACACGATAAGTTTGCGTAATCTCGATTATAGCTGTCTGTTGTATTATTGTTCGGTATACCTATCTGTTACACGGAAGCAGCGTATTGAGTAGTATCCAATTAATGAAGTTGAGTATTCTATTAGTTATAAGTCAGAACAGGACCTCTGCTCCATTACTATAGCAGATTCAGTCCAGAAGTCCTAAGTTTCCGCATGCCGAATAGTTGTCAGTAGTCAGAATCAACCATTGCGCTAAGACGTGATGGAGTATTTATGAGTGTGTGAAAAGTTGGGAAAATAGTACAGGGCCTCTGTCTAACAGACCCCTACCACTCCCAAGAACCCACGTGGCTAAGAGAACGATTGCGGTTAAAGATTTGGAACCAAGTGAAAGAGGAGCATTTGAATAGAACGTAAAGTAACGCGTAGCAACAGACCCAGATTGTTGCAAACTACTCAGATAATATCACTGGGCAATGATACATGCCGATTACTCGGTCTGGTGAAACGTATCCTAGGATCCAGACGACGGGAACAAGAAAAGTACAAAAAACAACTTTAGGAGAAGAAGGTATAACACGACCTGACTCAGTGATCGAGCAAGTTAAGGACGCTAGAATTAATTCCGGTCATATTCCGGTGCCTTTGGTACATGCTGGTGTCACCTCGACCCAGCCTAACCAAAGTACAGTAGTTCCAAAATCTATCAAGACGCCGCTAGAGAATAGACAAACTCTAGGAAAAGACATCAGTAAAAGTGAAAAAATGCTACAGTCTGGTAGACTGTTAGCTCATTCCGGTGATATTCCGGTGATAGAAACACCAACTGGCGGTCAAGGATTAGCATTTGTTGCAGAATCCTCAGCCAGACCCGCGTGTCTGGAAGAAAGATTTCAGATATTGGACATCCAGAAAGAAGGAGAGCTATTCGAAGCAGAGATCCGAAGTATCCTGCGCAAAAACAGCACACCGGAAGGCACGCTGTCCGGCGATCCAGATTCTGAGAGTACAACTAATCAACCTCAAAATACAGGACCAGAGACACCCACGATGAACGGACAACAACAACAACAACAGTTAGGTCAACCAAGGCTGCCTCCAACAGGAGTAACCTACACGAAATTTGGCGGATTCCCAGGAGATGACCCGGATGCCCACGTACGCACTTTCGAGATCAATTATGCAGTCCTCAACCATCCACCGGATCAGGCATACAAGGCCATTGTTTTTCAATCTACGTTGGTCAATGAAGCGGCTAGATGGCTTACGGAATACGACATTAATCATTTTGGTACCTATGATGCAGTACGAGATGCCTTTCTACAACGATTCAGATTAAAGATGAATAAACTGTACGCTAAATCAAACATTCTGTGCTATCTGCAACACTGCCGGACACTCCACCGGAAATTGTATCTACAATGCTAGAATACAGGGAACAGCAACAGTCAATGCTGTTATTCAAGAACATGGGCAGGCAGCAAATCACTATGTACCTCCGCAACTGAGAAACAATCAACCACAGGGATATCGGAACTACCGAGGACAAAGGAACAACAATTATAATGCCAACCGATGGCAGAACGGACCACCTCCGGAGAACCCCAATTTACCACCGCCACGCTGTCATTTTTGTGGTGAATTCGGACACATTAGAAGATATTGCAAAGACGCAGCTGAGTATGATCAAAGGAAGAAGGAGCGGCAAAACCCAATGGCCAATATGGTACAAATTACTCCGGTAGAAACGCAAACTGCTACAGTCTAGACACGATCAGGTAAACAACTACAGCCAGCAGCAGAAGTATTTGAACCAGGGATACGAGAACAACATAGGATGTATAACAAGGCTAGTCACTGGACCGCTACAGAACCACCAGTGTTCCCAGAACCCATTCCGGTGACTCAGACCTCGGCAGCAAAGGAAGGAATGCAACAAAAAGAAGCAGCAGTAGAACAACCATCAGCAGAAGACATAACAGCAGATACTTCAGCAGCAGCAGAAACTTCAAGTTCAAAAGAGCAGGATAACCAATCTCAACAGGCCTGGGAAATTTTATCCAAGGCATCTATCACCCTACCTCTCGGCCAACTTTTGACGTTAGTACCTGGAATCCGGCAACAGTTCCAACAACATTTCAGCCCGGCACCCTTTTGCATTCCAGCAACCGCTGCAGTTCAACCAGAATCTGATTCTACGGTTGATCATGCAGTGCCCTTGATTACAGTATGGTATAAGAATCAGAAGATCACGCAGGTATTAATTGACGGAGGCTCCGGCGTAAACATTGCAACCGCAGCATTATGTAAAAAGCTAGGCTGGACCGAAATCGAACCAGTTCAATTCTTCGTCAGAATGGCTGATCAATCTAGAGTCCATCCCGTATGACTTGTACGGAATGTACCCATTACTCTACAAGGTACGACTTTCAAAATGACTTTTGTTATACTAGATCTACCCGAATCCACCTTGGATTACAATCTTCTTTTCGGCCGACCTTGGCTGAAGCATGCAAAGGTAATACAGGACTGGTCTGCGCAAGAGCTCACCTTCAAGGATGCCAATCGTAAATATGTAGTAAAACTAGATGCTATACAACCCTGCGAACTTCACGCCAGACCTTATCTTGCTGAACCAGTTCATATGTTAGATGGACTATCAGATGATGAAGAAGAGCAATTTCTGAAAAATAACGCCGATTTAATGTCTCTAGGAACTGTTGATCTACAGTCTGTCATTAATAACTAGAACACTTCAGTTTGTGCAGTAGTAGCTATCACCGAACAGTCTGACCAAGCAGATAATGAATTACAACCATTATTCAAGCCAACAGAGGATACAGAGAACCCACAACAATTTTATGTCCCTGAAGACCAGTTGATCACGTACAATCTGGGAGACAAGGATAATCCTCGACCTGTAAAAATAAAGCAAAACTTACCGGTAATCTTTCAGACTAATTTGATTCAGCTCCTTCGCGAATTCTCAGACGTCTTTGCATGGGATTACAAAGATATGAAAGGATTAGATCCGCGCATATATCAGCACAAAGTCATGCTGAAGCCTGAAGCTAAACCAAATAGGCAACCCAGCTATCGGATGAATCCCAATTATGCCTCTCAGGTAAAAGACGAACTTGACAGATTGTTAAAAGTAGGATTCATCGTACCAGTAGAACATGTTGAATGGATTTCACCGATTGTGATTGTGCCAAAGAAAAATAAGCAACTACGAATCTGTGTAGATTACCGGAAATTGAACGCAGCAACAGTACCAGATCCTTTCCCGATCCCTTTTTTGGATACCATGCTTGATAGGGTAGCAGGCCACGAAATGTATTCATTCTTAGACTGATACAGCGGTTACAATCAGGTTAGAATGGCTGAAGAAGATATACCAAAAACTGCTTTCATTACCAATTGGGGTGTCTTCGCCTGCACCGTAATGTGGTTTGGATTAAGAAATGCACCAAGCACATTTCAGCGATGTATGCAGGAGATATTTTCTCCTTATCTTACTTCATTCATGCAAGTATATCTTGACGACTTCTCGATCTTTGGGAAGATGATAGCACATTTAAGTCATTTACGATGTTGTTTTCAGAAATGTAGAGAATATAGACTCTGTCTTAACCCAAACAAATCCGTGTTTGCGGTTTCATGTGGCAAACTACTTGGGCATATTGTATCTGCTCAAGGTATCCGAGTAGACCCAGATAAAATTTCGGCAATTTTAGAAGCCCCGGTACCCACAACTCCAAAAGAAGTAATGCGTTTTATGGGTCAAATACGGTGGCATGGCAGACACTTACGATGGCTTGCCCACCTAGCAGTACCATTAAACAGGCTAATCACAAAAACTCCCCGACAGTTTGAATGGACTGAAGAATGCCAAACTACATTTGATCGGCTCAAGTATCTCTTGACGCAAGCTCCAATTTTACAACCACCGGATTGGGACAATCCGTTCCATGTTTTTGTCGACGCTTCAGATATTGCAATTGGCAGTATTCTGATGCAGCAAACAGATAAGTGGTTTCGCCTTGTTTATTACGCCAGTAGAAGGCTTGCACCAGCAGAAAAGAATTACTCCACTACTGAAAGAGAATGCCTCGGATTGATTTACTCAATTAAAAAGTTCAGACATTATTTATTAGGCCAGAAATTTACCTTTCATGTGGATCATGCTGCCCTTGTTTATCTAGTAAGACAGCAGCATTTAGGTGGACGATTAGCACGATGGGTGCTACTTTTACAAGAATTCGACTATGACGTCATTCACCGACCCGGAAATGCACATGTCCTAGCAGATTTCTTATCTCGCCTAGATTCCGGTGAAGCTCCGCTAAGCATAGATGACACGACTCCTGCGATTTATAATGCTGAACTACTATCCGATGAGACGGCCCACCCACAAGCACCATCTACATACTATGATCAGATTCTAACTTTTCTCACCGAAGGATGCTTCCCATCTGAGACGACCAAGGCAGTTCGAAGGAAATTGGCAGTCTTTAGCCGTCGATTCCGGCTAATAGCAGGAGAACTATATTATACAGATCATACCGGAATCTTACTTCGCTGTATTCCACCTCATGAGGTTAATTCAGTTATCACTTTGGCGCACTCAATTCCTTCTGGTGGCCATTTTGCAGTAGACTTAACTCACCGGAAAATTCTGCAAGGAGGTCTCTGGTGGCCAACGATCTATAGAGATGTCGCACAGTTTGTTAAACAATGTGATACTTGTCAAAGAACTGGTCAACCTTTGCAAAGGCATCTTTTTCCTCTGCAACCCATCTTACCACTCGAACCATTTCAGAAATGGGGATTAGATTTTATTGGTCCAATCACACCCCCAGCAATCTTCAGTAACAACAGATACATACTAACCTGTACAGACTATGCAACAAGATGGGCAGAAGCATGGGCTTTACGATCTGCTATAGCGGTCACGGTAGCAAAATGTCTACTCACGGATGTCTTCCCACGATTTGGCTTACCCCTGGAAATTGTCTCAGATCAAGGCACTCACTTTGTGAACAATCTAATGAAGGCTCTTACACAATCATTCCAGGTCACACATAATTTTAGCTCTCCTTATTATCCACGTGCCAATGGATTGGCCGAAAGTACAAACAAATCACTTTTGAATATCCTCCGGAAATTGATCATGGAAGCACCGGAAAGATGGGACCAACTACTACCTGCAGTATTATGGGCTTACCGGACTACGTATAAGGTAACAACAGGCTTGACACCTTTCAAACTAGCTTATGGCTTAGAAGCAATAGCACCCATGGAATTAGTCATCCCAAGTCTGCGTGTAGCAATCACTCAGAAAATGCTACCAGAATATTCACTAACAGCAAGAATGGACGCACTCAGAGAACTTGATGAGCACCGATGGATCAGTTTTTTAACTATGCGCGAAGTACAACTAAGGCAAGCCAAGACACACGATCGATATTTGAAGACTCCAATCTTTTCGGTAGGCCAGCTTGTACTCTTCTATAACGCAAAATCGGATAGAGCAGCAGGAAAATTCAAACTACGATGGTTCGGCCCTTTCAAGATCTCAGAACAAATCGGTCCGGCAACTTTTCGGTTGACTACGTTGACCGGAAATCCACTTCCAAAGGTAATCCATGGGTCGAAGCTGCGGCCGTATTATCCCACTACTAGTATGCATTAAATTATTCGGCGGCGAACCGCGTTTTGTATAAATTTTTGTGTTTTTCTTTTTTTTTTTCTTTTCTCCCTTTTTAGTAGTGTTTTGTACGAATCTTTATGTTACCAGCCGCCTCTCCCTACCGGTCACTCAAGCACACACGCCAGCATGCAAACAGTACCTTTCCCGCACCGCACAATGATACCCACCCCCTTCCCCCTCCCACCGTGTTCTCCTTATTTAACCCCCTCGGTTGCGCCTAAACACTATTGTGTTCTCGAGACTATACGTATTATCCTTGTCTTCTGTGTTACCTGTAAGTGTGCTTGTAAACACCATGGAAGCGCTAGCCAACTACGCTGCTTTCCGTGATGGTATCCCGACAGACGTCGGCAAATACCTGCGCTGCAGAGGATTGTCCAACTTTGCTGAGTTGCCCTGGCACTCAGTGGAAGCCCATCCCTTCTCCGCACAAATCATCCACGCCATCGCCCAATTCCCCATCACCGAACGACAGTGGGTCTTCCCTTGCCTTCCATATAGAACCGTCATCACCTTCCAAGCCTTCACTGCAGCCTATCGCCTCACCCCGCAAGGACGCGAAAATGGTCCTAGCATCCCTATCGCTCGCATGACCGAACTCTTTCCCCGCTCCTCATCAAACGAATATGCCATTCTCTGCCGCCTAGAACCCAAACGATCCGCCCTACAGTTCCTCGTAGCAATCCTCAACCTGCAAAAACGAACCTACGACATCTCTCGCCCCTTCTATTCCGCCCTAGAATTAGCCACCCGTGAACCCGTAAACTTTGCCTCTTATTTCTTCCAACGAATCCATAAAGAATCCGTCGCTATAGTAAAACAACTCCAGAAAGGCAGCTCTCTGCGCTCTCGCCTTCCCCACATCATCTCCTTCCTCTTCCCAACTATTCTCGCCGCACAACCCCCACCCACAGGCCCAGCACTTAGGCACGAAGAATCAGCACAACCACTCGAGGAAACTGAAGAAGACGACGAAAAGATCAATCAACTCTTCCGCACGAAGCGAATCAGGATCAGCTCTTCAGAAAGTGAAGTCCAAGGATCCGCCGGAAAGAAACACGACGCCGAAGAAGATAAGCAAGAAGAAACTTACCACGACACCGCCACTTCAATACACAACGACACTTCGACAGAGCAACAAGACCAACAAAACCAAGCAGATACAGAGATACTGTCCATCGAAAAGGAATCTGAGCATCAACAGGACGAACCGGAAACCGCCACAAAAGCACTGGATGAACTTATTGCGGCCATCAATCATACAGAAGCCGAACAACAGACCGTTGCACAGGTAACTACGACTGACTCTGTTCTGCCTACCCCACATGTCAACCCCGACCTCCCACCGGAACCATCCCGCCGACCCGGTTCTGAACCTACACCTTCCTCCTTTTCCTCCCCTAACTACTCTCCGCCAAATTCTCAGAATCTCCTCACCGATACCTCCTCTCAGCCTCGTCAACCACCACCACCACCACCACCCACCGTATTTTCGGAACTAGCCTCCATGGGGCAGTTCCTCATGCAGTTATCACACCAACTGCCCATACAATTTAAGGAAGCCACGGACAACCTGAAGGCCGAATATCAATACAAGGTCGACGTACTGGAAGCTGACATCACCCCCCTCCAAGAAGAAATCAAAGCCACAAAGATTGAGAACCATCAGCTCCAGACGCAGTTAGCAGAGCTCCAAGCCAAATTCTCGGCAGAACAGACCCTAGTAGAGCAACGAGATGCAGCCCTCGAGCAACTTGCAGCCAAAGATCGACTCCTACACGCAGCGCATGAAGAAATCCAAGCCCTGAAGGCCACCATCCATGCAAAAGAAGATATCAACGCCTCCCACGAAAAATTGATCGCAGAGACGAAGACTCAATTGCAGGAAGCCATCCAGAAGAATCAGGATCAACAGAAAGAAACCGAACAAATCCAAGAACAGTTACGGCGAGCCGAAGAATGCGCAAATGAAGTTAACAGTATCCTCAAAACACAACTAATACGGGAAGGCCAACACTTAAAGGATATCGACAGGATGCGCAAAGATCGAGATGCATTCAAGAAAACTCTGGATTTCCAAACTCAGCAGTTTGAACGACTAGACAACCAAGTGCGCAACCAGAAGGATTATATTACAGAGCTAAAGACCAAACTGGACGAAATGAAGACTTCCAAGGACGCCGCACTATCCAACGATTTCTATCTACAGGAAGCTTTTGTGCAGACCCAGGCCGAGAATGTGCTCACCGAAGCAATCGCACTTAGCTTTGCTAGAATAGATGCGCAGCTTCTAGAGCCTGATACGTCTACACATACATGAAGAAGCATAGGAACATATGCTAGTGGTTAATTACCACTTTACCTCATTGTAAAAGTCAAATTGACTTGGAATCTCTTGTAATCACCTACCAGAAGGATTCGTGGAAAATTAGTTGATTGATTGAAAGAATATCTCCAAGCATTTAGGAGCTTGATCATAGGGAGCCAAAAGTTTGAATTTGAATTCAAATTTTTTGGTCATCTCTTATAAAAGTGGACATGAAAAGTCGCGTGTAAGAGAGAGCACTCCCGAGCCTAGCATTACTGATTTTTGAGTGTGTGTGAGGTCTATACTCAAGCCCACACCTCTCTATACCATTTGCAATGGAATTCATGCCAATGGAGTTGTATACCAATGTTCATTAATACATACATTCATATTGTCCATCTCTGAGTTCTCTGTTAGTCTACTCAAAAGTCTATCAACTTGTCAAGGGCATATCTCGGGAAATTCTTCACCAAATTCAGTGATTCAAAGCTTGTTGGATTCAGCTCAAAGTCATCTACATTCTGTCAAAGTTTGAAAACATTCTATTCAGCCATTTTGAGGATTTGGTGTCGATGTGAACTCAGGTCATTTTCTGCTACAGTCCTAAAAGGTCGAGGGTATAGCTTAACTTGCTAAATTGATTTCTCTTAGCATAGTTTATCATTTTACATCATTCCACTTGGAATAGGTAGCTTACTAAGCTAATTAGATACCCCTAAAAGGAATTTTTCCAATTCCTACTGTGCTAGTCATACTGAGCAAAATACTCAGCAGGTGTCAATCCATAAATAGAAGCTTTTCTTGAGTTTGTGACTTCCAAAGTTATCTGTTTTGATTCAATCATTGCACACATCATTTCCAAAGGACATAGGACATTTTATGGTGTCATTGGAAATCTAAGGAGGTCTAGTTATCAACTCTGAAGCAAAAGAGGGTAGGTACAAAGCAGGTTTAGCAGGACCTACTCAATCTCTTGGAGTATCCATCCATCATTCCCAACAGTGGTATCAGAGCAAAATAAGGTAAAATGGGAGATTGTTTTCCTTCATTTATTGACAAATTGGACAGGAACAACTATCAATCATGGTCTCTAAGGATGAAGACCTACTTACAAGGAAGGAGTCTCTATGGCTACATCTCAGGAGATGAGGAATTGCCCTCATTCAAAGCGAGAGGATTACCAACCAAGGAAGAACATGAAAAGCTCAACACATGGTGTGCTAAGGATGCATTGGCAAGGTCTTACTTACTCAACTCTATATCTGATTTTCTTTTGCCACATATTAGAAATTGTAAGACATCCCAAGAGACTTGGGAAACCTTTTCATCATATTTTTCCTCCAACACAAGGGCTAGGAAAAATCAGTTGTGGATTGAATTCACAACACTAAGGAAGCAACCTAAGCAAACTGTTTCAGAATTTTTGACCAAGATTAAAGATGTAGCAGATCAGTTAGCAAGCATAGGAGAAGAGATTGAAGAAGAACAAATTGTAAGGCAAGTGATCAATGGGATCAAGGCTGATGACAAATGGGAAAGCTTCACCACTGCCATGGATCTCTACATGGATATGCACACTCCAGATCTTACAACTCTCATGGGACAATTGTTTACTCATGAAGCAAAGCTCAACAAAAATGGAGACACATCCAAAGGTAATAACTCTTCTGCCCTATATACTGATAAGAAGTCTAAAGATAAAGGCAAGAGCAACAAGCTGGAAGATGAAGGATCAACCTCTCAAGCCAACTATGCAGGGAGAGGTAGATCTTCAAGAGGAAGGGGCAGAGGAGGTAAGTCAGGTAGGGGGAGATCTTATAACTCCTCACCTTGCAACATTTGTGGTTTTTCAAATCACACTACAGATGAGTGTTTCAAGAATTACAAGAATCAGAGAGGAAGAGGATACCAAAGAGGTGGCTACTCACAGTCAAGAGGTAGATTCAACCATCACCAAGGTTACAATAATAATTATTACAACAACTACAACAATAATTACAATGGCAACTACCAAGGAGGATTCAAATCCAGGAAGGATTACAACAACTACACAGAGGAGCAAGATGGCTCTCTTCTGATCATGAACATGACTTCAAAGTGAGGTACAAATGATGAACACCTATTCTACATTGACTCAGGATGTTCAAATCATGTGGCTGGCAATGTAGCATTACTCTCTGATCTTCAAGAACCAAAAGGTAAGCATCAAGTCCAAACAAGTGATGACACAAAGCATTCTGTAGTTAAAGTTGGAAATGTTAAGACTTGTGATGGAAATCAGAATTTGTTGAGCAGGGTACTCTATGTACCAACCATTACCAAAAATTTGATGAGTGTTGGTCAGATTGTGGAGAAAGGTTTGCAGGTTAGATTCAACCAATATGGATCATATGTGGAGGACCCAAGACATGGGTTCAAGAGGATTGCTAAAGGAGAAAAAGCAGGTAGACTTTTCACTTTTGAGTTGGAAGATACAAAGAATATTGCACTATACAGTTATAAAGATCAAACACTTTCAGAGCTTGAGATTTGGCACAAAAGGTTAGGGCACATAGGAGAAAGAACCTTGAAACAAATATGCAAGGACCAATGTGTGCTTGGGATACTTAATGTATCCAAGAAACATATGATTTATAAGTGTGGTGCTTGTCAATTTGGGAAGTCTCACAGGTTACCCTTCTCAAAGAAAGGATACATGCATGAAGACTACCTAGAGCTTGTACACATAGATGTATGGGGACCAAGCAAAGACCCCTCAGTCTCAGGATCAAGGTACTATGTGTCTTTCATTGATGATTATAGCAGATGGACTGTATTATACTTCATGAAGCACAAGGATGAGGTATTTAATTGCTTTAAAAAATATCTTGCATTAGTTGAAAATCAGACAGGAAGGAATTTGAAGAGGCTAAGGTCAGATGGAGGAGGTGAGTACTTCTCAAATGAATTTGAAGACTTCTTGTAGGACAGAGGCATCAAAAGAGAGATAACCACAAGGTATTCTCCTGAACAAAATGGGGTAGATGAGAGAAGAAATAGATTAATTGTTGAGATAGCTAGATCTATGCTTAATGAGAAAAAGTTACCTAACTATCTATGGGCAAAGAGTGTTTCTACTGCCACTTACCTCATAAACAGGTTACCATCTAAGTCTCTTGATGGCATGACACCCTATGAAGAATGGCATGGTAAGAGACCTTCACTTGACAATTGCAAAATATTTGGATGTGTAGCATATCTACACATTCCTTCTCAGATAAGAGGTAAGCTAGACCCAAAGGATGAAAAATGCATCTTTATTGGGTATGATTTAAATAAAAAAGGTTACAGGTTTTATAATCCTATCAATAAGGGATTTATGGTAAGCAGAGATGTTGTCTTTGATGAAAATGATTCTTGGTATGAGAATGAATGCAGGAAGATCAAATTACCCTATGATTTGGAAGAGGAATTTCCAAGTCTTACAAAGGAGGAACCTCCTCAGAATGAAGCCTCAAGCTCAGATGATGAAGACACTATCAATCTTGAAGAAATCAAAGCATGGAAATCCAAAGGCAAAATGAAGATGAAGAAGCTTGAAGACATACCTGAATCCTCAACTCAACCATTTAGAAGATCACAAAGAGAAAGCAAGAAACCTATCAGATACGGGTATGGTACATCTCTTGTTACTAAACATTTTGTTTATCTTGCCAAAGATTTGTCAAATGAAGAACCAGGATCATATGAAGAAGCAATAACCAAATCAGAATGGAAAGAAGCTATGGATGAGGAGATTGATGCACTTAAAGAAAGTGATACATGGGAGTTAGTACCTAAGAATGACTCAATGAAGGTAATAGGATCCAGATGGATCTACAAGCTTAAAAGGAATTCTGATGGCACAATCAATAGGTACTAAGCCAGATTGGTAGCCAAGGGTTTTGCACAAACCCAAGGCATTGACTATGAGGAGACATTCTCACCTCTGGCCAAGATGCCAACCATCAGAGTGTTGGTAAGTGTGGCTGCATCAAAAAAATTGGAATATGTACCAATTGGATGTCAAGAATGCTTTCTTGAATGGATAAATTTCAGAGGAGGTATATATGTCACAACCTCCTGGCTATGAGGACCCTAAGAAGGTAACATATGTTTGCAAATTAAAAAATGCTTTATATGGATTGAAGCAGGCACCTAGGGCATGGAATTACAAGTTAACTACATACCTCCAAGACCAAGGATTTGTCATGAGCAGGCAGATACTTCTCTATTCATTAAGAGAAGCAATTCAGAGGTAATATACCTTTGTGTTTATGTTGATGACATCATCATTACAGGTAATGATGTCAATGGAATCAGATATATCAAAAGTCAAATGATGAAGGAGTTCAAGATCAATGATCTTGGTCTATTGAAATATTTTTTGGGACTTGAATTAGTCTACACTAATTCAGGGATATACATCACTCAGAAAAAATATATACAGGACATGTTGAAGAAGTTTCACTTGCAGGATGCTAAAGTAGCAAGCACTCCAATGGAGGTAAACCTAAAGCTAAGTGCCCATGAAGGTGATGAATTCAAGGACATTACAGGTTATCAAAGTATGGTGGGTAGCTTGAACTATGCTACCTTAACAAGTATAGACATTGCATATGGAGTTAGTGTGCTAAGTCAATTTATGCACAAGCCAAGGATACCTCACTTAGAGGCTGCCAAGAGAATCTTCAAGTATCTCAAGGGTACACAGAACCATGGTTTGTATTTCCCTTACACTTCAGATATTGATATCAAAATTTATTCAGATGCAGATTATTTCTAAATTGAAAGGAGAATGAATCCCTCTTATTCTTTAGTGTGGCACTCTCACACACCTATACAAGAGTGCATATGCAACTAAATGAGAGGTAGAAAAAGGTACAAACGATTATAAAAAAGAGTGGATCCAAGAATTATATGTTGTCTCATCAAAAGTCCCCTCCTCCTTGACTTTGTCGTCCTTGACAAAGCTTTTTGCAAGTATGATGCTTTTTGTGGAATAGCGTGTAGGAGTTCTTTTTTATATGCATGACCCTTGCGTCATTGGAGTTCTCGGCTTTATTGATTTCCTTCATCTTGCTTTTTGCATGTTTGGTTGGAGTTGATTGTCTCTTAACTTGTGTCTTTTGCCTCATGTAGATGGGAAGAATATGCTAGAATGCTTTGTATTTCTTTTCTTTTCTTGCTTTCTTTCTCTCTCTTTTTTTTTTGGTAATGGATGGATGATGTATGAGAATGAAATGAAAAAATGTAGATGATAGATACAAATAGATGAAATTGATTCATCTCTTCTTAGTTCGTGTGTCTGAGTGGGGACTAAGGGTGCATGGATGGAAGACAAAAAAGTACCTATGCACGGTCTTGTAATATGACCCTATCTTATGCATACTCTAAAAGATGCATACAACAAACAATGGTGCAAAAATGGATGGATCTTGAGCAAAGTGCCCAAGGGTGAGGCGATGATGAGGCTCTCCAAATGTCCAACTCCAAGACCCTTTTATTTTCCATCAACCATTTGAAATGGATGATACCTTTGTCAACCAACTTGAGAAAAGAAAAATAAAAAATAAATTTTTGCAATGTATGTACATGTGCCCTCTTTGTGCATGGGTTAAACTTAGTTGCCTAATACTTGGCCTTTGGATGAGGCCCTATTCGTGTGCATAATTGGTGTGCATCTTGAACGCATGCTGTGTATTGGGCAAGGTTGGGTTTGACATCCATGGATGCTGCATGAAAAGGTTTTCGGCCGCCAATATGTCATTGCTTTGTTGGACTTTGCCTTGAAGTTTCTCCCTGGATCTTTTTTGAGTTTTGGCTTGATTGCTTTGGATCGTTTGGTTGAAAGTGGTCTTTCTTGAAGATAAGGCATGATGGGTCTCGACCATGGATTATGGAATTGTTTGTGAGAGGATTGATTTTGTACAAGGGATTTCTTTGGTATCCATATCATAATGCGATTTGGTTGGGCTCTAAGTAATTGTTGGCCACCCTAAGTTTCTTGACATTACAAGGGAAATGTGATTTCTTCTTCTTGACGTAAGGGTCTTCTAGGCCTTCTATGTGAGTCTTTAGGTAGAACTCATCTTTACAAGGGGAATTCAACAAAGGTTGATCTTCTATACATACAACATGTTCATGCAATGGATCATTAGGTTGTGTGGTTTGAGGTTGATCTAGAGATTCATCCATACATTTATCCTTATTACACGTAGAAGCTCTAGATATACAAATGGGTGATGTATTAGCATGATTGACCATAGATTCGACATCTTTTGCCATTGTATTGATACAAAGTATTTGCTTATCCTCTTCTTGATGAGCCAAGTGTAGCACATCCTTGCTCATGGATTCATGAGGGGAATCCAAGTTTAGAGGAAGAGAGGGCCCTTTCACATCCCCCAAGCACTTGGAGTCCTCCATTTCTCCAATCTACAAACTTTCTTGTAATTTACTCAAAGAAGGATTAAATAACAAACCATGAGCGGAAAGACAATTTTGTGGATTAAAAGCACAATCCTTGAATAAGTTATTATGTCCATAATCCTTACAATGGGGATAATCATTAGGATTTTCAATAGACACACATGTAGAAGTGGACGTAATAGATGGACAAGATACTTCAAAATCTTGATGATGTTGTTTAACAAATCTTTGAGTGCCTATGATCAAGTCTTCATCTATACCATACATAACAAAAAATGTTTCCAAAAATTGCATTTCATCCACCACAATAGGCAACACAACTTGATTGATGCAATCATAATTTTCACCATTCATGAGGATAGAAGAATGAGTTCTTGTTTGAATGTTCTCAAAAATAATGGTCACGAGATCAATATGAATCAGATTCCACTCAGAATTGGGGTTGATACAAACACTCATCCTTCTATGGTCATAACCTATTCTCATATCCACAAAAGTATTGTTATATTCTCTTGTTGCAAATATGGAACCTACTCCCTCAAATATTTTACCAATTTCACCCTCATTATGTGTGATTTGCTCATGCATCTCAGTTTTTGCTTTCCTTTCACCTGTCTTCCCCTCATTCTCTCTTTTTCTTTTTTCTTTCCCATGTTTTGTTGAAAAAAAATTTAGTTTTTTGGAATGTTTTTAATATTTGTTTTGGGTTTTTCTGTTTTTGAATGTTTTTGGAGATTTAAGTTTTCTCTCAAATGCAAAAAATATGTGAACTAGTGGTTCACACAACAAAATCAACAAAGATCTCATTATATTTACAAACTTAGGGAGGTCAAAAATTATGTTCATGGTAAAAAAAGGATGACATTATTATTAGCAAGCTCTTGTTCTTCATATCATCATTAATTTCCTCACATAGAAGGCATAGATATATAACCATGATGTGATTTCCTCAACCACGTTTAGGAAATTAATGAATATGCCCATAATGAATAATGAAATTAAAATGGAGATTACTCTTTTATCATACTTTAAAGCTAGAAGGTTCCAATAATCTTTCGATTGGCCTTTATATATTAAAATTAACATGAATTTAATCATTCCTCCTGACTTCGTTGACTTCTAATGACAACATTATCAGCCTGACACGAAACTAAGAAGAATAATTACTTTTTTTCATGAGAAAAAGATAAGCAAAAATAAAAATAAAATAAAATGTAATCTAGGTGGGGTCAATGTTTTGTGTAAATTACTATTATTCAAGAATGGAACCAGATAACTTCATTCATAACATGCTCACAAAAAATGACCAATTCATGATGCACATCAAAAAAGAATTTTTTGAACTTGCCGACATCATTCTATCTAGAAGATTCTTCACAGAAAATTGGACCAGTGAATACAAAAACTAGTCTGTTGTGAACTTGCGATTTACATAGAATCCTCTCATGAGCTGGCAGCCAACTTCCTATTTCCCTTTTTTCATGGCTGTATTCCATAGAAAAAAGCACTAGAGCCAGGCACTTCTGTAGAAAGAAGACGAATGAGTATAATTTAGGTCAGATGAATAGTGGTTTGATTCATAGAGAATGTTCAATCAGTATTCTGTGTATTTGGTGCTTTCTAACTTGAGAGGGCCACTCTCTTCCATTTGTAGGTGCCCTAATTTAGCGTTACTAAAATGGTGCCCTATACCAAACTTGAAGGCACCAAATTTGTGGAAGTGAGCTATTAGTCTACAGCAATCAGTAACATAAGGATGTGCTACCTGATTGTTACATGGTGAACTGAAAACATACACACGATAGAAACAAGCCCTTCAACTATCGATACTTCCCAAAAGCATCTCATTATGTGCGGTTGCACTGCTCATTTTACTCCCAAGGAAATCATTATGTTACCTCAGGCTTGCAGCAAACAGGAAAATGCCTTAGAGTGAGAATACTCAGCTCACCTCCTCTAGAAAGAAAGTCAATAGTTTCCCTTTTTTTATGTGTATATCAATCATACCTTGAGGAGCAACAACAAGGAATGACAGAAGAGCACTCACTAAATGGTTTCGTTAGTAAGCTACCTTGTGCCTTGGAATTGAGAAATGGGATATGCTTTTTGTCTTTAACAAGTGTACTGATGTAACAACATAATGCGAGAATTGTCCTATCAATATTGGCTTCTTTCATAGACTTCATTGTGCACTGGTCTATGGACTGTGGCTCTTTTTGAACCTGCAATGTAGCATGTGACCCTATTTTGGTTACCCTCAACTTCAGAGGATACCTTCAATTGAGTAAACCCGGCTATGATTATCCCTTGTTTTATATCCTCATGGATCAACAAAGTCCTACCAATGAAATCAAGTCCAAACTATTTTGTTGCAGACTTTCATGTAGGAAGGTGATATAGTGCAATTTGGGTCCATGCTCCTTTGTTTCCATTTTAAAAAATATGCCTTTTTATTGCTAAAATTTTCACTCCCGACCCTTCTAAAGTACTAGACATGCCCAAAAAGTAAGCCATTTCTAGCTCTTACTCTAGGCATCTAACTTGGCCTTTCTCAGACACTAATCATCTTCTGCAAGCCTTCTATCTCCCTCCTATCCAATTTCTTCTATGCACATTCCAACGTCCTTTCTTTTGTAGCTCGCTATTTTCTCGAGACATGAGAAAATAAAACTTACTTCGTTCCTTCAAAATGGTCTTATACTTATTGTCCTAGTAAGTGATATTGCTTTCCAAGGCACTTAGTGCTTTTCCATCTGTAGCATCATTCCACAAGCTCCAATCACAAGTCATTTAGCTGCTAAGAAACTTATCTCACAACGTAAATGTAGTTAACTCTTCTTTTCTTCTGTATAGAGGTTGTGAGGCACCTTCACAAACCATACATACAAACCATACTTACTCTACTTGACTAACGTTGTTCTTTTGCTTCTCCTAGCCACTTGGTTTGTACGTGAGAGCTTGGAGACTCTTCTTATAGAAGCCATGTGATTTCATGTGATATCCTAAGCTTGTAAACCATGTGACCACCTTAGGGACCCATGTGATGGAAGGTACACATGTCCCCTTGAGAGGGACTTACCCCCTTGGACTAGGAGCTATATATTGGAGGGGTTGGTTGGGTGGAAACACATCTCTCTTCCTAGTGTGTGGCTTTGCTAGTTAGTCTTAGTTGTGTGAAGGCTATGGAGTCCTTCCACAACAGTGGTATCAGAGCCCTTAGGTTGAGATCTATGGAGATTTTTATCTTCATCGCTTTACTTGTAAGCTCTTGTTAAGCTGCATTGAAATTATTGTAGCACTTCTTCACCTCTGTCGAAGTACTCCACGCTGTATGCAGTCGTTGCTATTTGGTTAGATTAGCCAAAATTTGGATAGCGCAACGTCTGACGAATTCGGGACTCGATCCCGCTACCTGCTCGTAGCTAAGGATGGGTCTTATCCATCGCAACAGCCGGCACACTTGCTCTTTGTTTCTCCAATGATATTACAACCATGTAATATAAAACGCGCGCAGCCTTTTTTGGCTCCCTAATCTCAGTCGCCCGGCCCAACTGACCCCACGGCTTCTGCCGGACTCCCTGGAAATGCCTTTTCTCTTTTCTTGCATGATGCTCTCCAAGGCGATGGAAGATGCTGTCGGTATACCAGACACGATCTGTGAACCTTGCTAGTAGCTCTCGTGAGGAAGATGATGCAGGAGAGGTTGATACTCTCTGTGTCCTCTCGGTCGGCCCTGCGGACACTTTCTCCATTGTCGTCGGTTCCAACCTTCCTGTGCTACCACAATTGCCTTCTCCGTCAAACCTGTCGACTGAACCTTGTGGTTCTTATTCTTCTCCATGCGTGAGCCTTTCGTCAAGAGGTGATGGTGAGAGATGCTATCAGAAAGTGGGCTCCATTTGCACCGGCCTTAATCCCAACTCCTTAAGGAAGCAACTATTATCTCTGGCGATGGAGTAATATCTAGCTTTGTCAGATTCTCTCCTTCTACAACCAACTAAAGCTACAAGCATCAGAACCCGCCATAGCTGAGACCTCATAATATATGCTATAATTGGGTTTTGAATGCATCTTCTACAGCCAGTATGTGATAGTAGATTGATGCAGTCGTGGGCACGTTCTGCTAACTCACCTCATCGTTCAGATGGGCTGAAACACTCCATTTATTTTCCTTTGCGACGCAGTTTCGATCTTCGTCTTGCCAACACACAACCATCATGAATCTCAGATGGTTTGTCTCCCTCGAAGGTAGTTGTTAGAGGGTTATGTTGAGGCAACAGAATCTATAGTCAGTAGTCCGAATGATTGAAGGTCGGGGGCACGAATGCCTCAGCATCCTGCTGCAACAGCTGCAGCAAGGATGTTGATTCGGCACTCTTATCTGGGAGCGACGTAAAGGTGCTCTCAGCCTCAGGACAGGATCCTCCAATATCGATTACGGACAAGGCCTAGTTTGCTTCCTGTCAATGCTATTCTTCTTCCGTCGTCTTTGGTTACTGCGAGATGCATCAACAAGCTAACCGAGAAAAAGGAGATGAAGAGCACACCTCTAGCTAAAGGAAACAAAGAGAATTGAGGGCTCTTCGGCTTGATAGAGAGACTGTCACAAGGCTTCTGGGGGGAGCGATCTAAGGCAGCGCCACCATCGTCAATTATTTCAGCCCAAAAAGGTTGGAATGAAGGTTATGTATTCTTTAAATTATGCTCCTTTTGAATTTTTATTTTATTTTATGTCATGAACTATTTTATGATATACGAAGTTAAGATTCATGTATGGGAACCATTGAGATGAATATCATGCATGATAGATTGATAATGTATGCATTATGTACATACTTTTCTCATACACAAAAGGCAATCCTATGCAAAATGCTAGCACATGTAAGAATAAGATCATTGTTCTATTTCAAAGGTATTTTTCTTTCCAAATATAAAGAAAACATGTGCATAGTTATCCATAAGGATTGCACTCTTTAGTATCCATACATAAATTCAAGGCATGGTCGTGGAAGTACATGCACTCTGGACATACAAGTAAGTATGTAGTTCCAAGTTGGAAGGGAAGGAGCATAATAACCCAAGCCTACTTCATCACCGTGAGAACCCTAAAATAAAGTCAAAGGATGGACGAAGCTTAATCTTCAGGTAGCTATTTGCACACCTTTCTTTTCTTTTCACATTAAAGAGCATACAAGGCATGTCATAATAGACATGAATTTGAAAAAAAAAGGATGTATAGAATGAGGTGGACTTATTTGTTTGGTCACACACACAATTTAGTCAAGGAAACAAGTTGCATCCACTTCATTGATTTGAAAAGAAAGATTGGTTGTGCATTTTCATGGAAAATGGTTTTTGAAGTATGCATTAGGGAAACTCATTTGCACAAAAAGAAACGTGCATGAGCAAAAGTCCCAACTTGGAACTTTTTGCATGCTTTAAGGAGGGGTTCAACTTTTGAACGTTACACATGCTGCACCTTTTTCAATAAAGGTGTAAAGTCTTGGCATAAACTAAAAGTACGCATTTGGAATGTATTACATGGGTTTCAGGGTTAAAAGGGAGATTTGTTTTATTCAATCTTAAGTATGGTTACAAGTTCCATTATAGGAATAATGGTAGTAGAGCGATTTTAAAAAACTACCATTCACTTTCTATATGATTGGCTAAGTACAAGCCAAGAAATAGTACAATAAATTAAGCTTGAAATCCCTCTTATAGAATTATTCTATAAAACCCATGGCATGCCTGATCAGCAAGGCCATAGACTGAAAGTAGTAATACGAAAATTTTCTCTCTTAAAACCACGATAAAATGGTGATAACTTAGAACACCATGTTCTCAAAGTTCTAAGGAAGAGAAAATATGGTACAACAGAATCTTAGTATTGGAAGATGAAAGTATTAGTACTTTTGTTCAAGAAAGTTCTTTGTTTAAAAGAACTTAAGAACTATTTGGAGCTTTACATTTTTCTTCCAAGCAAATGCAAGGCATGAAGAGAAGGTAAAACTCAAGGGTGGTAATAAACCCTAAGTACCATTTTCTAATGTCCTAGAAAATAAAGGACTATATAGTAAATGGAATTACCATCTTCTTCAATATAGAGATTTGATTGGCAAATCAATTATTCTTTCTTAGATTACTCATTATGTCATAAGGGATGATATCTAGTTGAGATATAAACTAGCTCTATCATCAAGTGACATGAAAGGGATCTTGAAGAGTATATCTGAATTAAGGAATAATTGAAAAGCCAATTTTTTGACACTAGTCTTATGAAGTTGCAATTGAGACTTGATAAGTTGAAACTCCATTGTAGAATAGACAATACATATGCTCTGCAGTGGAAATAACACTTACAAGTCCAAAGAAGTAATAGATGACTTGATTAGAAGAAAGTTTGATCTCAAAACTCAAGCTAAAGTTACCTTTACCAAAGTGGAGGTGTAAGCCGGATGGTATGGGACATCTAGGTTTACACTACCACTGAAGTAAATTCGGTGCTATGGGACATCGAATATGTGGGTAATCTCAACTTGAACTTTGGGACATTTGTTCTATATGCTTAGAGAAGAGAAAGCAAAAAAGCTCTTAGTTCTTTTAACTAGGAAGGACAATAAAAGATTGATAATAAAGTCTTTCAAATACTTCTGAAAGAGCACAATTTTTCAATTTACTCACAGGTAGTTTTCGAGGAAGAAAACTCTTAAGGAGGGGAGAAAGTCCCCAATAACTTGTATCTTATGCCTTGAAAAGACCGAATAGGGTATTGCAAGGTAAAAGATATGCAAGAAATAGATAAGGTTGAAGTACTTCCTTGTATTCTAGTACTTCATATATCTTTCATTACATCTTCCAATTGAAGTTCTCAGAGATTGGGAATTCTCAAAGAACCCCAATGCAAGAGAAGACTTACATATACCATTAGGATTGTATAAATCCTAAGTGGGATAGGAAAAGAAGTTGGATAAGCTATAAAGTATAAACCTAAAGGTATTTTGATGCTTCATGGGGATGACATAAAATACGTTATGGATTCCAGTAATATAGACCTAATGAATATGAATTCTTATATGAAGCATAATAGCCAGATCCCCCCCCAAGTAAAACCCATGGGTAAAGCATTGAACATGAAGGGATCTATTTGAGAAAGACCTAGTCTTATCTCTTATTTTGGCTAAAGAAGAAAAGAAAGCCAAAAGACCCAAGTAGGGCAAAGATCAAGTCAAACTTAAAAGTTTGATAAGATAAATCACACCACATTAAAAGGTTAACCAAATATTTAAGTAAGATTAGAGGTGGTGTAATCTAAGCACCTTAGTCCTTGCTCTTATAAATTTGGTACAATGTATGAAGAGCATTTATAAGGACAGAAAAGGTGAGAAAGTATAAAGACAAAGTTATGTGGATTGGATGAGGAACCCACTGGTATGTGTTGGTGTAAATTGCAAGCCTACACATTTGGCTCAAAGGATGCATTGAAGTCTACACATACATGAAGAAGCATAGGAACATATGCTAGTGGTTAATTACCACTTTACCTCCTTGTAAAAGTCAAATTGACTTGGAATCTCTTGTAATCACCTACCAGAAGGATTCGTGGAAAATTAGTTGATTGATTGAAAGAATATCTCCAAGCATTTAGGAGCTTGATCATAGGGAGCCAAAAGTTTGAATTTGAATTCAAATTTTTTGGTCATCTCTTATAAAAGTGGACATGAAAAGTCGCGCGTAAGAGAGAGCACTCTCGAGCCTAGCATTACTGATTTTTGAGTGTGTGTGAGGTCTATACTCAAGCCCACACCTCTCTATACCATTTGCAATGGAATTCATGCCAATGGAGTTGTATACCAATGTTCATTAATACATACATTCATATTGTCCATCTCTCAGTTCTCTGTTAGTCTACTCAAAAGTCTATCAACTTGTCAAGGGCATATCTCGGGAAATTCTTCACCAAATTCAGTGATTCAAAGCTTGTTGGATTCAGCTCAAAGTCATCTACATTCTGTCAAAGTTTGAAGACATTCTATTCAGCCATTTTGAAGATATTGGTGTCGATGTGAACTCTGGTCATTTTCTGCTACAGTCCTAAAAGGTCGAGGGTATAGCTTAACTTGCTAAATTGATTTCTCTTAGCATAGTTTATCATTTTACATCATTCCACTTGGAATAGGTAGCTTACTAAGCTAATTAGATACCCCTAAAAGGAATTTTTCCAATCCTACTGTGCTAGTCATACTGAGCAAAATACTCAGCAGGTGTCAATCCATAAATAGAAGTTTTTCTTGAGTTTGTGACTTCCAAAGTTATCTGTTTTGATTCAATCATTGCACACATCATTTCCAAAGGACATAGGACATTTTATGGTGTCATTGGAAATCTTAAGAGGTCTAGTTATCAACTCTGAAGCAAAAGAGGGTAGGTACAAAGCAGGTTTAGCAGGACCTACTCAGTCTCTTGGAGTATCCATCCATCATTCCCAACAGTGGTATCAGAGCAAACTAAGGTAAAATGGGAGATTGTTTTCCTTCATTTATTGACAAATTGGACAGGAACAACTATCAATCATGGTCTCTAAGGATGAAGACCTACTTACAAGGAAGGAGTCTCTATGGCTACATCTCAGGAGATGAGGAATTGCCCTCATTCAAAGCGAGAGGATTACCAACCAAGGAAGAACATGAAAAGCTCAACACATGGTGTGCTAAGGATGCATTGGCAAGGTCTTACTTACTCAACTCTATATCTGATTTTCTTTTGCCACATATTAGAAATTGTAAGACATCCCAAGAGACTTGGGAAACCTTTTCATCATATTTTTCCTCCAACACAAGGGCTAGGAAAAATCAGTTGTGGATTGAATTCACAACACTAAGGAAGCAACCTAAGCAAACTGTTTCAGAATTTTTGACCAAGATTAAAGATGTAGCAGATCAGTTAGCAAGCATAGGAGAAGAGATTGAAGAAGAACAAATTGTAAGGCAAGTGATCAATGGGATCAAGGCTGATGACAAATGGGAAAGCTTCACCACTGCCATGGATCTCTACATGGATATGCACACTCCAGATCTTACAACTCTCATGGGACAATTGTTTACTCATGAAGCAAAGCTCAACAAAAATGGAGACACATCCAAAGGTAATAACTCTTCTGCCCTATATACTGATAAGAAGTCTAAAGATAAAGGCAAGAGCAACAAGCTGGAAGATGAAGGATCAACCTCTCAAGCCAACTATGCAGGGAGAGGTAGATCTTCAAGAGGAAGGGGCAGAGGAGGTAAGTCAGGTAGGGGGAGATCTTATAACTCCTCACCTTGCAACATTTGTGATTTTTCAAATCACACTACAGATGAGTGTTTCAAGAATTACAAGAATCAGAGAGGAAGAGGATACCAAAGAGGTGGCTACTCATAGTCAAGAGGTAGATTCAACCATCACCAAGGTTACAATAATAATTATTACAACAACTACAACAATAATTACAATGGCAACTACCAAGGAGGATTCAAATCCAGGAAGGATTACAACAACTACACAGAGGAGCAAGATGGCTCTCTTCTGATCATGAACATGACTTCAAAGTGAGGTACAAATGATGAACACCTATTCTACATTGACTCAGGATGTTCAAATCATGTGGCTGGCAATGTAGCATTACTCTCTGATCTTCAGGAACCAAAAGGTAAGCATCAAGTCCAAACAAGTGATGACACAAAGCATTCTGTAGTTAAAGTTGGAAATGTTAAGACTTGTGATGGAAATCAGAATTTGTTGAGCAGGGTACTCTATGTACCAACCATTACCAAAAATTTGATGAGTGTTGGTCAGATTGTGGAGAAAGGTTTGCAGGTTAGATTCAACCAATATGGAGCATATGTGGAGGACCCAAGACATGGGTTCAAGAGGATTGCTAAAGGAGAAAAAGCAGGTAGACTTTTCACTTTTGAGTTGGAAGATACAAAGAATATTGCACTATACAGTTATAAAGATCAAACACTTTCAGAGCTTGAGATTTGGCACAAAAGGTTAGGGCACATAGGAGAAAGAACCTTGAAACAAATGTGCAGGGACCAATGTGTGCTTGGGATACTTAATGTATCCAAGAAACATATGATTTATAAGTGTGGTGTTTGTCAATTTGGGAAGTCTCACAGGTTACCCTTCTCAAAGAAAGGATACATGCATGAAGACTACCTAGAGCTTGTACACATAGATGTATGGGGACCAAGCAAAGACCCCTCAGTCTCAGGATCAAGGTACTATGTGTCTTTCATTGATGATTATAGCAGATGGACTGTATTATACTTCATGAAGCACAAGGATGAGGTATTTAATTGCTTTAAAAAATATCTTGCATTAGTTGAAAATCAGACAGGAAGGAATTTGAAGAGGCTAAGGTCAGATGGAGGAGGTGAGTACTTCTCAAATGAATTTGAAGACTTCTTGTAGGACAGAGGCATCAAAAGAGAGATAACCACAAGGTATTCTCCTGAACAAAATGGGGTAGCTGAGAGAAGAAATAGATTAATTGTTGAGATAGCTAGATCTATGCTTAATGAGAAAAAGTTACCTAACTATCTATGGGCAGAGAGTGTTTCTACTGCCACTTACCTCATAAACAGGTTACCATCTAAGTCTCTTGATGGCATGACACCCTATGAAGCATGGCATGGTAAGAGACCTTCACTTGACAATTGCAAAATATTTGGATGTGTAGCATATGTACACATTCCTTCTCAGATAAGAGGTAAGCTAGACCCAAAGGATGAAAAATGCATCTTTATTGGGTATGATTTAAATAAAAAAGGTTACAGGTTTTATAATCCTATCAATAAGGGATTTATGGTAAGCAGAGATGTTGTCTTTGATGAAAATGATTCTTGGTATGAGAATGAATGCAGGAAGATCAAATTACCCTATGATTTGGAAGAGGAATTTCCAAGTCTTACAAAGGAGGAACCTACTCAAAATGAAGCCTCAAGTTCAGATGATGAAGACACTATCAATCTTGAAGAATTCAAAGCATGGAAATCCAAAGGCAAAATGAAGATGAAGAAGCTTAAAGACATACCTGAATCCTCAACTCAACCATTTAGAAGATCACAAAGAGAAAGCAAGAAACCTATCAGATATGGGTATGGTACATCTCTTGTTACTAAACATTTTGTTTATCTTGCCAAAGATTTGTCAAATGAAGAACCAGGATCATATGAAGAAGCAATAACCTAATCAGAATGGAAAGAAGCTATGGATGAGGAGATTGATGCACTTAAAGAAAGTGATACATGGGAGTTAGTACCTAAGAATGACTCAATGAAGGTAATAGGATCCAGATGGATCTACAAGCTTAAAAGGAATTCTGATGGCACAATCAATAGGTACAAAGCCAGATTGGTAGCCAAGGGTTTTGCACAAACCCAAGGCATTGACTATGAGGAGACATTCTCACCTGTGGCCAAGATGCCAACCATCAGAGTGTTGGTAAGTGTGGCTGCATCAAAAAAATTGGAATATGTACCAATTGGATGTCAAGAATGCTTTCTTGAATGGATGGATTTCAGAGGAGGTATATATGTCACAACCTCTTGGCTATGAGGACCCTAAGAAGGTAACATATGTTTGCAAATTAAAAAATGCTTTATATGGATTGAAGCAGGCACCTAGGGCATGGAATTACAAGTTAACTACATACCTCCAAGACCAAGGATTTGTCATGAGCAGGCAGATACTTCTGTGTTCATTAAGAGAAGCAATTCAGAGGTAATATACCTTTGTGTTTATGTTGATGACATCATCATTACAGGTAATGATGTCAATGGAATCAGATATATCAAAAGTCAAATGATGAAGGAGTTCAAGATCAATGATCTTGGTCTATTGAAATATTTTTTGGGACTTGAATTAGTCTACACTAATTCAGGGATATACATCACTCAGAAAAAATATATACAGGACATGTTGAAGAAGTTTCACTTGCAGGATGCTAAAGTAGCAAGCACTCCAATGGAGGTAAACCTAAAGCTAAGTGCCCATGAAGGTGATGAATTCAAGGACATTACAGGTTATCAAAGTATGGTGGGTAGCTTGAACTATGCTACCTTAACAAGTATAGACATTGCATATGGAGTTAGTGTGCTAAGTCAATTTATGCACAAGCCAAGGATACCTCACTTAGAGGCTGCCAAGAGAATCTTGAAGTATCTCAAGGGTACACAGAACCATGGTTTGTATTTCCCTTACACTTCAGATATTGATATCAAAATTTATTCAGATGCAGATTATTTCTAAATTGAAAGGAGAATGAATCCCTCTTATTCTTTAGTGTGGCACTCTCACACACCTATACAAGAGTGCATATGCAACTGAATGAGAGGTAGAAAAAGGTACAAACGATTATAAAAAAGAGTGGATCCAAGAATTATATGTTGTCTCATCAACAGTCCCCTCCTCCTTGACTTTGTCGTCCTTGACAAAGCTTTTTGCAAGTATGATGCTTTTTGTGGAATAGCGTGTAGGAGTTCTTTTTTATTTGCATGACCCTTGCGTCATTGGAGTTCTCGGCTTTATTGATTTCCTTCATCTTGCTTTTTGCATGTTTGGTTGGAGTTGATTGTCTTTTAACTTGTGTCTTTTGCCTCATGTAGATGGGAAGAATATGCTAGAATGCTTTGTATTTCTTTTCTTTTCTTGCTTTCTTTCTCTCTCTTCTTTTTTTTGGTAATGGATGGATGATGTATGAGAATGAAATGAAAAAATGTAGAAGATAGATACAAATAGATGAAATTGATTCATCTCTTCTTAGTTCGTGTGTCTGAGTGGGGACTAAGGGTGCATGGGTGGAAGACAAAAAAGTACCTATGCACGGTCTTGTAATATGACCCTATCTTATGCATACTCTAAAAGATGCATACAACAAACAATGGTGCAAAAATGGATGGATCTTGAGCAAAGTGCCCAAGGGTGAGGCGATGATGAGGCTCTCCAAATGTCCAACTCCAAGACCCTTTTATTTTCCATCAACCATTTGAAATGGATGATACCTTTGTCAACCAACTTGAGAAAAGAAAAATAAAAAATAAATTTTTGCAATGTATGTACATGTGCCCTCTTTGTGCATGGGTTAAACTTAGTTGCCTAATACTTGGCCTTTGGATGAGGCCCTATTCGTGTGCATAATTGGTGTGCATCTTGAACGCATGCTGTGTATTGGGCAAGGTTGGGTTTGACATCCATGGATGCTGCATGAAAAGGTTTTCGGCCGCCAATATGTCATTGCTTTGCTGGACTTTGCCTTGAAGTTTCTCCCTGGATCTTTTTTGAGTTTTGGCTTGATTGCTTTGGATCGTTTGGTTGAAAGTGGTCTTTCTTGAAGATAAGGCATGATGGGTCTCGACCATGGATTATGGAATTGTTTGTGAGAGGATTGATTTTGTACAAGGGATTTCTTTGGTATCCATATCATAATGCGATTTGGTTGGGCTCTAAGTAATTGTTGGCCACCCTAAGTTTCTTGACATTACAAGGGAAATGTGATTTCTTCTTCTTGACGTAAGGGTCTTCTAGGCCTTCTATGTGAGTCTTTAGGTAGAACTCATCTTTACAAGGGGAATTCAACAAAGGTTGATCTTCTATACATACAACATGTTCATGCAATGGATCATTAGGTTGTGTGGTTTGAGGTTGATCTAGAGATTCATCCATACATTTATCCTTATTACACGTAGAAGCTCTAGATATACAAATGGGTGATGTATTAGCATGATTGACCATAGATTCGACATCTTTTGCCATTGTATTGATACAAAGTATTTGCTTATCCTCTTCTTGATGAGCCAAGTGTAGCACATCCTTGCTCATGGATTCATGAGGGGAATCCAAGTTTAGAGGAAGAGAGGGCCCTTTCACATCCCCCAAGCACTTGGAGTCCTCCATTTCTCCAATCTACAAACTTTCTTGTAATTTACTCAAAGAAGGATTAAATAACAAACCATGAGCGGAAAGACAATTTTGTGGATTAAAAGCACAATCCTTGAATAAGTTATTATGTCCATAATCCTTACAATGGGGATAATCATTAGGATTTTCAATAGACACACATGTAGAAGTGGACGTAATAGATGGACAAGATACTTCAAAATCTTGATGATGTTGTTTAACAAATCTTTGAGTGCCTATGATCAAGTCTTCATCTATACCATACATAACAAAAAATGTTTCCAAAAATTGCATTTCATCCACCACAATAGGCAACACAACTTGATTGATGCAATCATAATTTTCACCATTCATGAGGATAGAAGAATGAGTTCTTGTTTGAATGTTCTCAAAAATAATGGTCACGAGATCAATATGAATCAGATTCCACTCAGAATTGGGGTTGATACAAACACTCATCCTTCTATGGTCATAACCTATTCTCATATCCACAAAAGTATTGTTATATTCTCTTGTTGCAAATATGGAACCTACTCCCTCAAATATTTTACCAATTTCACCCTCATTATGTGTGATTTGCTCATGCATCTCAGTTTTTGCTTTCCTTTCACCTGTCTTCCCCTCATTCTCTCTTTTTCTTTTTTCTTTCCCATGTTTTGTTGAAAAAAAATTTAGTTTTTTGGAATGTTTTTAATATTTGTTTTGGGTTTTTCTGTTTTTGAATGTTTTTGGAGATTTAAGTTTTCTGTCAAATGCAAAAAATATGTGAAATAGTGGTTCACACAACAAAATCAACAAAGATCTCATTATATTTACAAACTTAGGGAGGTCAAAAATTATGTTCATGGTAAAAAAAGGATGACATTATTATTAGCAAGCTCTTGTTCTTCATATCATCATTAATTTCCTCACATAGAAGGCATACATATATAACCATGATGTGATTTCCTCAACCACGTTTAGGAAATTAATGAATATGCCCATAATGAATAATGAAATTAAAATGGAGATTACCCTTTTATCATACTTTAAAGCTAGAAGGTTCCAATAATCTTTTGATTGGCCTTTATATATTAAAAATAACATGAATTTAATCATTCCTCCTGACTTCGTTGACTTCTAATGACAACATTATCAGCCTGACACGAAACTAAGAAGAATAATTACTTTTTTTCATGAGAAAAAGATAAGCAAAAATAAAAATAAAATGTAATCTAGGTGGGGTCAATGTTTTGTGTAAATTACTATTATTCAAGAATGGAACCAGATAACTTCATTCATAACATGCTCACAAAAAATGACCAATTCATGATGCACATCAAAAAAGAATTTTTTGAACTTGCCGACATCATTCTATCTAGAAGATTCTTCACAGAAAATTGGACCAGTGAATACAAAAACTAGTCTGTTGTGAACTTGCGATTTACATAGAATCCTCTCATGAGCTGGCAGCCAACTTCCTATTTCCCTTTTTTCATGGCTGTATTCCATAGAAAAAAGTGCTAGAGCCAGGCACTTCTGTAGAAAGAGGACGAATGAGTATAATCTAGGTCAGATGAATAGTGGTTTGATTCATAGAGAATGTTCAGTCAGTATTCTGTGTATTTGGTGCTTTCTAACTTGAGAGGGCCACTCTCTTCCATTTGTAGGTGCCCTAATTTAGCGTTACTAAAATGGTGCCCTATACCAAACTTGAAGGCACCAAATTTGTGGAAGTGAGCTATTAGTCTACAGCAATCAGTAACATAAGGATGTGCTACCTGATTGTTACATGGTGAACTGAAAATATACACACGATAGAAACAAGCCCTTCAACTATCGATACTTCCCAAAAGCATCTCATTATGCGCGGTTGCACTGCTCATTTTACTCCCAAGGAAATCATTATGTTACCTTAGGCTTGCAGCAAACAGGAAAATGCCTTAGAGTGAGAATACTCAGCTCACCTCCTCTAGAAAGAAAGTCAATAGTTTCCCTTTTTTTATGTGTATATCAATCATACCTTGAGGAGCAACAACAAGGAATGACAGAAGAGCACTCACTAAATGGTTTCGTTAGTAAGCTACCTTGTGCCTTGGAATTGAGAAATGGGATATGCTTTTTGTCTTTAACAAGTGTACTGATGTAACAACATAATTCCAGAATTGTCCTATCAATATTGGCTTCTTTCATAGACTTCATTGTGCACTGGTCTATGGACTGTGGCTCTTTTTGAACCTGCAATGTAGCATGTGACCCTATTTTGGTTACCCTCAACTTCAGAGGATACCTTCAATTGAGTAAACCCGGCTATGATTATCCCTTGTTTTATATCCTCATGGATCAACAAAGTCCTACCAATGAAATCAAGTCCAAACTATTTTGTTGAAGACTTTCATGTAGGAAGGTGATATAGTGCAATTTGGGTCCATGCTCCTTTGTTTCCATTTTAAAAAATATGCCTTTTTATTGCTAAAATTTTCACTCCAGACCCTTCTAAAGTACTAGACATGCCCAAAAAGTAAGCCATTTCTAGCTCTTACTCTAGGCATCTAACTTGGCCTTTCTCAGACACTAATCATCTTCTGCAATCCTTCTATCTCCCTCCTATCCAATTTCTTCTATGCACATTCCAACGTCCTTTCTTTTGTAGCTGGCTATTTTCTCGAGACATGAGAAAATAAAACTTACTTCGTTCCTTCAAAATGGTCTTATACTTATTGTCCTAGTAAGTGATATTGCTTTCCAAGGCACTTAGTGCTTTTCCATCTATAGCATCATTCCACAAGTTCCAATCACAAGTCATTTAACTGCTAAGAAACTTATCTCACAACGTAAATGTAGTTAACTCTTCTTTTCTTCTGTATAGAGGTTGTGAGGCACCTTCACAAACCATACTTACTCTACTTGACTAACGTTGTTCTTTTGCTTCTCCTAGCCACTTGGTTTGTACGTGAGAGCTTGGAGACTCTTCTTATAGAAGCCATGTGATTTCATGTGATATCCTAAGCTTGTAAACCATGTGACCACCTTAGGGACCCATGTGATGGAAGGTACACATGTCCCCTTGAGAGGGACTTACCCCCTTGGACTAGGAGCTATATATTGGAGGGGTTGGTTGGGTGGAAACACATCTCTCTTCCTAGTGTGTGGCTTTGCTAGTTAGTCTTAGTTGTGTGAAGGCTATGGAGCCCTTAGGTTGAGATCTATGGAGATTTTTATCTTCATCGCTTTACTTGTAAGCTCTTGTTAAGCTGCATTGAAATTATTGTAGCACTTCTTCACCTCTGTCGAAGTACTCCACGCTGTATGCAGTCGTTGCTATTTGGTTAGATTAGCCAAAATTTGGATAACGCAACGTCTGACGAATTCGGGACTCGATCCCGCTACCTGTTCGTAGCTAAGGATGGGTCTTATCCATCGCAACAGCCGGCACACTTGCTCTTTGTTTCTCCAATGATATTACAACCATGTAATATACAACGCGTGCAGCCTTTTTTGGCTCCCTAATCTCAGTCGCCCGGTGCCCAACTGACCCCACGGCTTCTGCCGGACTCCCTGGAAATGCCTTTTCTCTTTTCTTGCATGATGCTCTCCAAGGCGATGGAAGATGTTGTCGGTATACCAGACACAATCTGTGAACCTTGCTAGCAGCTCTCGTGAGGAAGATGATGCAGGAGAGGTTGATACTCTCGGTGTCCTCTCGGTCGGCCCTGCGGACACTTTCTCCATTGTCGTCGGTTCCAACCTTCCTGTGCTACCACAATTGCCTTCTCCGTCAAAGCTGTCGACTGAACCTTGTGGTTCTTATTCTTCTCCATGCGTGAGCCTTTCGTCAAGAGGTGATGGCGACAGATGCTATCAGAAAGTGGGCTCCATTTGCACCGGCCTTAATCCCAACTCCCTAAGGAAGCAACTATTATCTCTGGCGATGGAGTAATATCTAGCTTTGTCAGATTCTCTCCTTCTACAACCAACTAAAGCTACAAGCATCAGAACCCACCATAGCTGAGACCTCATAATATATGCTATAATTGGGTTTTGAATGCATCTTCTACAGCCAGTATGTGATAGTAGATTGATGCAGTCGTGGGCACATTCTGCTAACTCACCTCATCGTTCAGATGGGCTGAAACACTCCATTTATTTTCCTTTGCGACGCAGTTTCGATCTTCGTCTTGCCAACACACAACCATCATGAATCTCAGATGGTTTGTCTCCCTCGAAGGTAGATGTTAGAGGGTTATGTTGAGGCAACAGAATCTATAGTCAGTAGTCCGAATGATTGAAGGTCGGGGGCACGAATGCCTCAGCATCCTGCTGCAACAGCTGCAGCAAGGATGTTGATGCGGCACTGTTATCTGGGAGCGACGTAAAGGTGCTCTCAGCCTCAGGACAGGATCCTCCAATATCGATTACGGACAAGGCCTAGTTTGCTTCCTGTCAATGCTATTCTTCTTCCGTCGTCTTTGGTTACTACGAGATGCATCAACAAGCTAACCGAGAAAAAGGAGATGAAGAGCAAACCTCTAGCTAAAGGAAACAAAGAGAATTGAGGGCTCTTCGGCTTGATAGAGAGACTGTCACAAGGCTTCTGGGGGGAGCGATCTAAGGCAGCGCCGCCATCGTCAATTATTTCAGCCCAAAAAGGTTGGAATGAAGGTTATGTATTCTTTAAATTATGCTCCTTTTGAATTTTTATTTTATTTTATGTCATGAACTATTTTATGATATACGAAGTTAAGATTCATGTATGGGAACCATTGAGATGAATATCATGCATGATAGATTGATAATGTATGCATTATGTACATACTTTTCTCATACACAAAAGGCAATCCTATGCAAAATGCTAGCACATGTAAGAATAAGATCATTGTTCTATTTCAAAGGTATTTTTCTTTCCAAATATAAAGAAAACATGTGCATAGTTATCCATAAGGATTGCACTCTTTAGTATCCATACATAAATTCAAGGCATGGTCGTGGAAGTACATGCACTCTGGACATACAAGTAAGTATGTAGTTCCAAGTTGGAAGGGAAGGAGCATAATAGCCCAAGCCTACTTCATCACCGTGAGAACCCTAAAATAAAGTCAAAGGATGGACGAAGCTTAATCTTCAGGTAACTATTTGCACACCTTTCTTTTCTTTTCACATTAAAGAGCATACAAGGCATGTCATAATAGACATGAATTTGAAAAAAAAAGGATGCATAGAATGAGGTGGACTTATTTGTTTGGTCACACACACAATTTAGTCAAGGAAATAAGTTGCATCCACTTCATTGATTTGAAAAGAAATATTGGTTGTGCATTTTCATGGAAAATGGTCTTTGAAGTATGCATTAGGGAAACTCATTTGCACAAAAAGAAACGTGCATGAGCAAAAGTCCCAACTTGGAACTTTTTGCATGCTTTAAGGAGGGGTTCAACTTTTGAACGTTACACATGCTGCACCTTTTTCAATAAAGGTGTAAAGTCTTGGCATAAACTAAAAGTACGCATTTGGAATGTATTACATGGGTTTCAGGGTTAAAAGGGAGATTTGTTTTATTCAATCTTAAGTATGGTTACAAGTTCCATTATAGGAATAATGGTAGTAGAGCGATTTTAAAAAACTACCATTCACTTTCTATATGATTGGCTAAGTACAAGCCAAGAAATAGTACAATAAATTAAGCTTGAAATCCCTCTTATAGAATTATTCTATAAAACCCATGGCATGCCTGATCAGCAAGGCCATAGACTGAAAGTAGTAATACGAAAATTTTCTCTCTTAAAACCACGATAAAATGGTGATAACTTAGAACACCATGTTCTCAAAGTTCTAAGGAAGAGAAAATATGGTACAACAGAATCTTAGTATTGGAAGATGAAAGTATTAGTACTTTTGTTCAAGAAAGTTCTTTGTTTAAAAGAACTTAAGAACTATTTGGAGCTTTACATTTTTCTTCCAAGCAAATGCAAGGCATGAAGAGAAGGTAAAACTCAAGGGTGGTAATAAACCCTAAGTACCATTTTCTAATGTCCTAGAAAATAAAGGACTATATAGTAAATGGAATTACCATCTTCTTCAATATAGAGATTTGATTGGCAAATCAATTATTCTTTCTCAGATTACTCATTATGTCATAAGGGATGATATCTAGTTGAGATATAAACTAGCTCTATCATCAAGTGACATGAAAGGGATCTTGAAGAGTATATCTGAATTAAGGAATAATTGAAAAGCCAATTTTTTGACACTAGTCTTATGAAGTTGCAATTGAGACTTGATAAGTTGAAACTCCATTGTAGAATAGACAATACATATGCTCTGCAGTGGAAATAACACTTACAAGTCCAAAGAAGTAATAGATGACTTGATTAGAAGAAAGTTTGATCTCAAAACTCAAGCTAAAGTTACCTTTACCAAAGTGGAGGTGTAAGCCGGATGGTATGGGACATCTAGGTTTACACTACCACTGAAGTAAATTCGGTGCTATGGGACATCGAATATGTGGGTAATCTCAACTTGAACTTTGGGACATTTGTTCTATATGCTTAGAGAAGAGAAAGCAAAAAAGCTCTTAGTTCTTTTAACTAGGAAGGACAATAAAAGATTGATAATAAAGTCTTTCAAATACTTCTGAAAGAGCACAATTTTTCAATTTACTCACAGGTAGTTTTCGAGGAAGAAAACTCTTAAGGAGGGGAGAAAGTCCCCAATAACTTGTATCTTATGCCTTGAAAAGACCGAATAGGGTATTGCAAGGTAAAAGATATGCAAGAAATAGATAAGGTTGAAGTACTTCCTTGTATTCTAGTACTTCATATATCTTTCATTACATCTTCCAATTGAAGTTCTCAGAGATTGGGAATTCTCAAAGAACCCCAATGCAAGAGAAGACTTACATATACCATTAGGATTGTATAAATCCTAAGTGGGATAGGAAAAGAAGTTGGATAAGCTATAAAGTATAAACCTAAAGGTATTTTGATGCTTCATGGGGATGACATAAAATACGTTATGGATTCCAGTAATATAGACCTAATGAATATGAATTCTTATATGAAGCATAATAGCCAGATCCCCCCCCAAGTAAAACCCATGGGTAAAGCATTGAACATGAAGGGATCTATTTGAGAAAGACCTAGTCTTATCTCTTATTTTGGCTAAAGAAGAAAAGAAAGCCAAAAGACCCAAGTAGGGCAAAGATCAAGTCAAACTTAAAAGTTTGATAAGATAAATCACACCACATTAAAAGGTTAACCAAATATTTAAGTAAGATTAGAGGTGGTGTAATCTAAGCACCTTAGTCCTTGCTCTTATAAATTTGGTACAATGTATGAAGAGCATTTATAAGGACAGAAAAGGTGAGAAAGTATAAAGACAAAGTTATGTGGATTGGATGAGGAACCCACTGGTATGTGTTGGTGTAAATTGCAAGCCTACACATTTGGCTCAAAGGATGCATTGAAGTCTACACATACATGAAGAAGCATAGGAACATATGCTAGTGGTTAATTACCACTTTACCTCCTTGTAAAAGTCAAATTGACTTGGAATCTCTTGTAATCACCTACCAGAAGGATTCGTGGAAAATTAGTTGATTGATTGAAAGAATATCTCCAAGCATTTAGGAGCTTGATCATAGGGAGCCAAAAGTTTGAATTTGAATTCAAATTTTTTGGTCATCTCTTATAAAAGTGGACATGAAAAGTCGCGCGTAAGAGAGAGCACTCTCGAGCCTAGCATTACTGATTTTTGAGTGTGTGTGAGGTCTATACTCAAGCCCACACCTCTCTATACCATTTGCAATGGAATTCATGCCAATGGAGTTGTATACCAATGTTCATTAATACATACATTCATATTGTCCATCTCTCAGTTCTCTGTTAGTCTACTCAAAAGTCTATCAACTTGTCAAGGGCATATCTCGGGAAATTCTTCACCAAATTCAGTGATTCAAAGCTTGTTGGATTCAGCTCAAAGTCATCTACATTCTGTCAAAGTTTGAAGACATTCTATTCAGCCATTTTGAAGATATTGGTGTCGATGTGAACTCTGGTCATTTTCTGCTACAGTCCTAAAAGGTCGAGGGTATAGCTTAACTTGCTAAATTGATTTCTCTTAGCATAGTTTATCATTTTACATCATTCCACTTGGAATAGGTAGCTTACTAAGCTAATTAGATACCCCTAAAAGGAATTTTTCCAATCCTACTGTGCTAGTCATACTGAGCAAAATACTCAGCAGGTGTCAATCCATAAATAGAAGTTTTTCTTGAGTTTGTGACTTCCAAAGTTATCTGTTTTGATTCAATCATTGCACACATCATTTCCAAAGGACATAGGACATTTTATGGTGTCATTGGAAATCTTAAGAGGTCTAGTTATCAACTCTGAAGCAAAAGAGGGTAGGTACAAAGCAGGTTTAGCAGGACCTACTCAGTCTCTTGGAGTATCCATCCATCATTCCCAACAGTGGTATCAGAGCAAACTAAGGTAAAATGGGAGATTGTTTTCCTTCATTTATTGACAAATTGGACAGGAACAACTATCAATCATGGTCTCTAAGGATGAAGACCTACTTACAAGGAAGGAGTCTCTATGGCTACATCTCAGGAGATGAGGAATTGCCCTCATTCAAAGCGAGAGGATTACCAACCAAGGAAGAACATGAAAAGCTCAACACATGGTGTGCTAAGGATGCATTGGCAAGGTCTTACTTACTCAACTCTATATCTGATTTTCTTTTGCCACATATTAGAAATTGTAAGACATCCCAAGAGACTTGGGAAACCTTTTCATCATATTTTTCCTCCAACACAAGGGCTAGGAAAAATCAGTTGTGGATTGAATTCACAACACTAAGGAAGCAACCTAAGCAAACTGTTTCAGAATTTTTGACCGAGATTAAAGATGTAGCAGATCAGTTAGCAAGCATAGGAGAAGAGATTGAAGAAGAACAAATTGTAAGGCAAGTGATCAATGGGATCAAGGCTGATGACAAATGGGAAAGCTTCACCACTGCCATGGATCTCTACATGGATATGCACACTCCAGATCTTACAACTCTCATGGGACAATTGTTTACTCATGAAGCAAAGCTCAACAAAAATGGAGACACATCCAAAGGTAATAACTCTTCTGCCCTATATACTGATAAGAAGTCTAAAGATAAAGGCAAGAGCAAGAAGCTGGAAGATGAAGGATCAACCTCTCAAGCCAACTATGCAGGGAGAGGTAGATCTTCAAGAGGAAGGGGCAGAGGAGGTAAGTCAGGTAGGGGGAGATCTTATAACTCCTCACCTTGCAACATTTGTGATTTTTCAAATCACACTACAGATGAGTGTTTCAAGAATTACAAGAATCAGAGAGGAAGAGGATACCAAAGAGGTGGCTACTCATAGTCAAGAGGTAGATTCAACCATCACCAAGGTTACAATAATAATTATTACAACAACTACAACAATAATTACAATGGCAACTACCAAGGAGGATTCAAATCCAGGAAGGATTACAACAACTACACAGAGGAGCAAGATGGCTCTCTTCTGATCATGAACATGACTTCAAAGTGAGGTACAAATGATGAACACCTATTCTACATTGACTCAGGATGTTCAAATCATGTGGCTGGCAATGTAGCATTACTCTCTGATCTTCAGGAACCAAAAGGTAAGCATCAAGTCCAAACAAGTGATGACACAAAGCATTCTGTAGTTAAAGTTGGAAATGTTAAGACTTGTGATGGAAATCAGAATTTGTTGAGCAGGGTACTCTATGTACCAACCATTACCAAAAATTTGATGAGTGTTGGTCAGATTGTGGAGAAAGGTTTGCAGGTTAGATTCAACCAATATGGAGCATATGTGGAGGACCCAAGACATGGGTTCAAGAGGATTGCTAAAGGAGAAAAAGCAGGTAGACTTTTCACTTTTGAGTTGGAAGATACAAAGAATATTGCACTATACAGTTATAAAGATCAAACACTTTCAGAGCTTGAGATTTGGCACAAAAGGTTAGGGCACATAGGAGAAAGAACCTTGAAACAAATGTGCAGGGACCAATGTGTGCTTGGGATACTTAATGTATCCAAGAAACATATGATTTATAAGTGTGGTGTTTGTCAATTTGGGAAGTCTCACAGGTTACCCTTCTCAAAGAAAGGATACATGCATGAAGACTGCCTAGAGCTTGTACACATAGATGTATGGGGACCAAGCAAAGACCCCTCAGTCTCAGGATCAAGGTACTATGTGTCTTTCATTGATGATTATAGCAGATGGACTGTATTATACTTCATGAAGCACAAGGATGAGGTATTTAATTGCTTTAAAAAATATCTTGCATTAGTTGAAAATCAGACAGGAAGGAATTTGAAGAGGCTAAGGTCAGATGGAGGAGGTGAGTACTTCTCAAATGAATTTGAAGACTTCTTGTAGGACAGAGGCATCAAAAGAGAGATAACCACAAGGTATTCTCCTGAACAAAATGGGGTAGCTGAGAGAAGAAATAGATTAATTGTTGAGATAGCTAGATCTATGCTTAATGAGAAAAAGTTACCTAACTATCTATGGGCAGAGAGTGTTTCTACTGCCACTTACCTCATAAACAGGTTACCATCTAAGTCTCTTGATGGCATGACACCCTATGAAGCATGGCATGGTAAGAGACCTTCACTTGACAATTGCAAAATATTTGGATGTGTAGCATATGTACACATTCCTTCTCAGATAAGAGGTAAGCTAGACCCAAAGGATGAAAAATGCATCTTTATTGGGTATGATTTAAATAAAAAAGGTTACAGGTTTTATAATCCTATCAATAAGGGATTTATGGTAAGCAGAGATGTTGTCTTTGATGAAAATGATTCTTGGTATGAGAATGAATGCAGGAAGATCAAATTACCCTATGATTTGGAAGAGGAATTTCCAAGTCTTACAAAGGAGGAACCTACTCAAAATGAAGCCTCAAGTTCAGATGATGAAGACACTATCAATCTTGAAGAATTCAAAGCATGGAAATCCAAAGGCAAAATGAAGATGAAGAAGCTTAAAGACATACCTGAATCCTCAACTCAACCATTTAGAAGATCACAAAGAGAAAGCAAGAAACCTATCAGATATGGGTATGGTACATCTCTTGTTACTAAACATTTTGTTTATCTTGCCAAAGATTTGTCAAATGAAGAACCAGGATCATATGAAGAAGCAATAACCAAATCAGAATGGAAAGAAGCTATGGATGAGGAGATTGATGCACTTAAAGAAAGTGATACATGGGAGTTAGTACCTAAGAATGACTCAATGAAGGTAATAGGATCCAGATGGATCTACAAGCTTAAAAGGAATTCTGATGGCACAATCAATAGGTACAAAGCCAGATTGGTAGCCAAGGGTTTTGCACAAACCCAAGGCATTGACTATGAGGAGACATTCTCACCTGTGGCCAAGATGCCAACCATCAGAGTGTTGGTAAGTGTGGCTGCATCAAAAAAATTGGAATATGTACCAATTGGATGTCAAGAATGCTTTCTTGAATGGATGGATTTCAGAGGAGGTATATATGTCACAACCTCCTGGCTATGAGGACCCTAAGAAGGTAACATATGTTTGCAAATTAAAAAATGCTTTATATGGATTGAAGCAGGCACCTAGGGCATGGAATTACAAGTTAACTACATACCTCCAAGACCAAGGATTTGTCATGAGCAGGCAGATACTTCTGTGTTCATTAAGAGAAGCAATTCAGAGGTAATATACCTTTGTGTTTATGTTGATGACATCATCATTACAGGTAATGATGTCAATGGAATCAGATATATCAAAAGTCAAATGATGAAGGAGTTCAAGATCAATGATCTTGGTCTATTGAAATATTTTTTGGGACTTGGATTAGTCTACACTAATTCAGGGATATACATCACTCAGAAAAAATATATACAGGACATGTTGAAGAAGTTTCACTTGCAGGATGCTAAAGTAGCAAGCACTCCAATGGAGGTAAACCTAAAGCTAAGTGCCCATGAAGGTGATGAATTCAAGGATATTACAGGTTATCAAAGTATGGTGGGTAGCTTGAACTATGCTACCTTAACAAGTATAGACATTGCATATGGAGTTAGTGTGCTAAGTCAATTTATGCACAAGCCAAGGATACCTCACTTAGAGGCTGCCAAGAGAATCTTGAAGTATCTCAAGGGTACACAGAACCATGGTTTGTATTTCCCTTACACTTCAGATATTGATATCAAAATTTATTCAGATGCAGATTATTTCTAAATTGAAAGGAGAATGAATCCCTCTTATTCTTTAGTGTGGCACTCTCACACACCTATACAAGAGTGCATATGCAACTGAATGAGAGGTAGAAAAAGGTACAGACGATTATAAAAAAGAGTGGATCCAAGAATTATATGTTGTCTCATCAACAGTCCCCTCCTCCTTGACTTTGTCGTCCTTGACAAAGCTTTTTGCAAGTATGATGCTTTTTGTGGAATAGCGTGTAGGAGTTCTTTTTTATTTGCATGACCCTTGCGTCATTGGAGTTCTCAGCTTTATTGATTTCCTTCATCTTGCTTTTTGCATGTTTGGTTGGAGTTGATTGTCTTTTAACTTGTGTCTTTTGCCTCATGTAGATGGGAAGAATATGCTAGAATGCTTTGTATTTCTTTTCTTTTCTTGCTTTCTTTCTCTCTCTTTTTTTTTTTTGGTAATGGATGGATGATGTATGAGAATGAAATGAAAAAATGTAGATGATAGATACAAATAGATGAAATTGATTCATCTCTTCTTAGTTCGTGTGTCTGAGTGGGGACTAAGGGTGCATGGATGGAAGACAAAAAAGTACCTATGCACGGTCTTGTAATATGACCCTATCTTATGCATACTCTAAAAGATGCATACAACAAACAATGGTGCAAAAATGGATGGATCTTGAGCAAAGTGCCCAAGGGTGAGGCGATGATGAGGCTCTCCAAATGTCCAACTCCAAGACCCTTTTATTTTCCATCAACCATTTGAAATGGATGATACCTTTGTCAACCAACTTGAGAAAAGAAAAATAAAAAATAAATTTTTGCAATGTATGTACATGTGCCCTCTTTGTGCATGGGTTAAACTTAGTTGCCTAATACTTGGCCTTTGGATGAGGCCCTATTCGTGTGCATAATTGGTGTGCATCTTGAACGCATGCTGTGTATTGGGCAAGGTTGGGTTTGACATCCATGGATGCTGCATGAAAAGGTTTTCGGCCGCCAATATGTCATTGCTTTGTTGGACTTTGCCTTGAAGTTTCTCCCTAGATCTTTTTTGAGTTTTGGCTTGATTGCTTTGGATCGTTTGGTTGAAAGTGGTCTTTCTTGAAGATAAGGCATGATGGGTCTCGACCATGGATTATGGAATTGTTTGTGAGAGGATTGATTTTGTACAAGGGATTTCTTTGGTATCCATATCATAATGCGATTTGGTTGGGCTCTAAGTAATTGTTGGCCACCCTAATTTTCTTGACATTACAAGGGAAATGTGATTTCTTCTTCTTGACGTAAGGGTCTTCTAGGCCTTCTATGTGAGTCTTTAGGTAGAACTCATCTTTACAAGGGGAATTCAACAAAGGTTGATCTTCTATACATACAACATGTTCATGCAATGGATCATTAGGTTGTGTGGTTTGAGGTTGATCTAGAGATTCATCCATACATTTATCCTTATTACACGTAGAAGCTCTAGATATACAAATGGGTGATGTATTAGCATGATTGACCATAGATTCGACATCTTTTGCCATTGTATTGATACAAAGTATTTGCTTATCCTCTTCTTGATGAGCCAAGTGTAGCACATCCTTGCTCATGGATTCATGAGGGGAATCCAAGTTTAGAGGAAGAGAGGGCCCTTTCACATCCCCCAAGCACTTGGAGTCCTCCATTTCTCCAATCTACAAACTTTCTTGTAATTTACTCAAAGAAGGATTAAATAACAAACCATGAGCGGAAAGACAATTTTGTGGATTAAAAGCACAATCCTTGAATAAGTTATTATGTCCATAATCCTTACAATGGGGATAATCATTAGGATTTTCAATAGACACACATGTAGCAGTGGACATAATAGATGGACAAGATACTTCAAAATCTTGATGATGTTGTTTAACAAATCTTTGAGTGCCTATGATCAAGTCTTCATCTATACCATACATAACAAAAATTGTTTCCAAAAATTGCATTTCATCCACCACAATAGGCAACACAACTTGATTGATGCAATCATAATTTTCACCATTCATGAGGATAGAAGAATGAGTTCTTGTTTGAATGTTCTCAAAAATAATGGTCACGAGATCAATATGAATCAGATTCCACTCAGAATTGGGGTTGATATAAACACTCATCCTTCTATGGTCATAACCTATTCTCATATCCACAAAAGTATTGTTATATTCTCTTGTTGCAAATATGGAACCTACTCCCTCAAATATTTTACCAATTTCACCCTCATTATGTGTGATTTGCTCATGCATCTCAGTTTTTGCTTTCCTTTCACCTGTCTTCCCCTCATTCTCTCTTTTTCTTTTTTCTTTCCCATGTTTTGTTGAAAAAAAATTTAGTTTTTTGGAATGTTTTTAATATTTGTTTTGGGTTTTTCTGTTTTTGAATGTTTTTGGAGATTTAAGTTTTCTCTCAAATGCAAAAAATATGTGAAATAGTGGTTCACACAATAAAATCAACAAAGATCTCATTATATTTACAAACTTAGGGAGGTCAAAAATTATGTTCATGGTAAAAAAAGGATGACATTATTATTAGCAAGCTCTTGTTCTTCATATCATCATTAATTTCCTCACATAGAAGGCATACATATATAACCATGATGTGATTTCCTCAACCACGTTTAGGAAATTAATGAATATGCCCATAATGAATAATGAAATTAAAATGGAGATTACCCTTTTATCATACTTTAAAGCTAGAAGGTTCCAATAATCTTTCGATTGGCCTTTATATATTAAAAATAACATGAATTTAATCATTCCTCCTGACTTCGTTGACTTCTAATGACAACATTATCAGCCTGACACGAAACTAAGAAGAATAATTACTTTTTTTCAGGAGAAAAAGATAAGCAAAAATAAAAATAAAATAAAATGTAATCTAGGTGGGGTCAATGTTTTGTGTAAATTACTATTATTCAAGAATGGAACCAGATAACTTCATTCATAACATGCTCACAAAAAATGACCAATTCATGATGCACATCAAAAAAGAATTTTTTGAACTTGCCGACATCATTCTATCTAGAAGATTCTTCACAGAAAATTGGACGAGTGAATACAAAAACTAGTCTGTTGTGAACTTGCGATTTACATAGAATCCTCTCATGAGCTGGCAGCCAACTTCCTATTTCCCTTTTTTCATGGCTGTATTCCATAGAAAAAAGCGCTAGAGCCAGGCACTTCTGTAGAAAGAGGACGAATGAGTATAATTTAGGTCAGATGAATAGTGGTTTGATTCATAGAGAATGTTCAGTCAGTATTCTGTGTATTTGGTGCTTTCTAACTTGAGAGGGCCACTCTCTTCCATTTGTAGGTGCCCTAATTTAGCGTTACTAAAATGGTGCCCTATACCAAACTTGAAGGCACCAAATTTGTGGAAGTGAGCTATTAGTCTACAGCAATCAGTAACATAAGGATGTGCTACCTGATTGTTACATGGTGAACTGAAAACATACACACGATAGAAACAAGCCCTTCAACTATCGATACTTCCCAAAAGCATCTCATTATGCGCGGTTGCACTGCTCATTTTACTCCCAAGGAAATCATTATGTTACCTCAGGCTTGCAGCAAACAGGAAAATGCCTTAGAGTGAGAATACTCAGCTCACCTCCTCTAGAAAGAAAGTCAATAGTTTCCCTTTTTTTATGTGTATATCAATCATACCTTGAGGAGCAACAACAAGGAATGACAGAAGAGCACTCACTAAATGGTTTCGTTAGTAAGCTACCTTGTGCCTTGGAATTGAGAAATGGGATATGCTTTTTATCTTTAACAAGTGTACTGATGTAACAACATAATGCCAGAATTGTCCTATCAATATTGGTTCTTTCATAGACTTCATTGTGCACTGGTCTATGGACTGTGGCTCTTTTTGAACCTGCAATGTAGCATGTGACCCTATTTTGGTTACCCTCAACTTCAGAGGATACCTTCAATTGAGTAAACCCGGCTATGATTATCCCTTGTTTTATATCCTCATGGATCAACAAAGTCCTACCAATGAAATCAAGTCCAAACTATTTTGTTGCAGACTTTCATGTAGGAAGGTGATATAGTGCAATTTGGGTCCATGCTCCTTTGTTTCCATTTTAAAAAATATGCCTTTTTATTGCTAAAATTTTCACTCCCGACCCTTCTAAAGTACTAGGCATGCCCAAAAAGTAAGCCATTTCTAGCTCTTACTCTAGGCATCTAACTTGGCCTTTCTCAGACACTAATCATCTTCTGCAAGCCTTCTATCTCCCTCCTATCCAATTTCTTCTATGCACATTCCAACGTCCTTTCTTTTGTAGCTGGCTATTTTCTCGAGACATGAGAAAATAAAACTTACTTCGTTCCTTCAAAATGGTCTTGTAATTATTGTCCTAGTAAGTGATATTGCTTTCCAAGGCACTTAGTGCTTTTCCATCTGTAGCATCATTCCACAAGTTCCAATCACAAGTCATTTAGCTGCTAAGAAACTTATCTCACAACGTAAATGTAGTTAACTCTTCTTTTCTTCTGTATAGAGGTTGTGAGGCACCTTCACAAACCATACATACAAACCATACTTACTCTACTTGACTAACGTTGTTCTTTTGCTCAACGTGAACGTTCTGGAAAACATGGAGTATTCACCCTTTGCGCAACTACCATAGCCACTGATGTATTGGTCTGAGGCTCTAATGTAGATCCATTTAAGTTATTTTGATTGGCCTCGGACTTAGATCTATATACACCCACTGATCTAGCATGTGCATGTAGTCAATCGGAACCAACTATGTAGTATTCCATTCCAAAATCATGGTTGGAACAAGAGACGTAGCTCATCCCCATCTATCTTATGAAATTTTGCATGCACCTTCTCAAAAGGTTCTATATAGTGGAAGAGGCAAGAGTCGTTCAGTATAGATATCAGGATTCATCAAACATAACCTAGAATTTCACAGCATGTCCGCACATAGTACTAAATCAGTTACATACTGATTGTTCCAGGCTCCACTACTTTCATACGCATGAAGGACAAGTTATCTCTAGTTGCAATTAGTCACAGCTAAAGGATGCGCCATGGGAACCTTATTCAGAGTTCTGAAAGCCAAATTCTACCTCTCTCACTTCCCTATGTGCATCATTGATATGCACTATCCCAAACTCCAGCTATCTTAGAACTATTGGTCGCTTTGCTAGAAGCCTTGGCTGGAATTTCCCTTTCATGACCGGAATCATGGACATCATTAATACTTTCCTCAGAACTATCCTCCTCCTTACTACTCTCAAGCTTCTTTGATAGGAGGTTCGCTTTTCATTTTAGTTGCACCATTGTTTTCCTTGGCTTCTCTTCCTCATCACTTTCTTCAGAGTAATCTGCTTCATCACTATTCTCAGCCTTCAGAGGCACTCTCATAGGAGTCTTCACCATCCCCTCATCAGATAAAGAATCCTCTTTGAGGACTTTGTAGAAGATTCCTACTTCGATGTGTTATTTCGAAGCATTTGACTTATTGCAGTCGATCTTTTTGGACCTTTTGCTTCTGTGAGGACTTCTTCCAAGGTTCTCATAGTCTTTTTGAAAGAAACATGGACAAGGGCTGCATCTGCCTCCATTGCCCATTCTTTAGACTTTCCCCATACTTCCAATCACAAGTGATGACTACTAAGCACTCAAAGAGTGTCATGTTGAGCGACTACAGGAGAACACAATGCATTTCACACACTATCTTCTTCTGCACATTTGTCAATAATTCCTCTTCATGCCTACTCCATTGCAAAGTTCCAACTTACAACCTATTGTCTACACTATTAAGATCTACCTATGTTTGTGTATTCTAAAATTTGATGCATCTTTCTACAGTGACTCCTCTGGAAGCCAGTAGATTGCTCTGAATGAGCACCACACAAAAGCTTTCATGGCCGCTTGACGCTCATCAAAGCGATATAGATGACTACTAGGTGCACCACTGGCACATTTGAACCATCTATCATACAACACCTAACTGTAGCAACACCTACCATGCTTCACGTATCCATTCATGGCAACCTTCATGTTGCTCGTTCCACATACACTGATTTGATAAATAAATGAAAAGCTTATTCAAGTCGGTTTCCTACCAATTTTAATTCTCATTTAATGCTCCCATAACAAGAAGGTCCTAACTCTTGCAAAACAGTTCTATTTCTTCTGCCATTACAAGAAGCTAAGATTATTTTGAGCCCATTGTGAGGAAGAAAGAGAGAATTCGATATGATTTCCCATTGGATTGTGAATGTATGGACATACCTTTTGTTTTCAAGCTTGAAAAATTTGTATTTTGACCTCCTTCATTCCAAGCATGTAGAGAATCCTTAGTAAAAAAAATAAAAATCCATTGATTGTTGTTGGTGAACCCCTGCAAGATGTTTATTCACACATGATAAAGAGAAACTTAAAAACCAAAAAATACTTCATCTACAAAATCTAATCTACTAGTTTATCGATTTGGTGACTTGATGGATCACTACACGTGAATGGTTAATCATCCATGATAGAGATTCTTACCATCACAAATAGCTCATTCCATACAAGTTTTTGTAAGTCTTGCAAGCCGCAAATGCTCACAAGAGTGTAACATAATGAAGAACTCAAAAATTGTCATGAAAAACCTATGTACACATCTCTTTCATGCCAAAAACCATCACATAAGTGAGAAGAGAACGATCCCCGACAATGGTGCCAAATGTTGTTGATGTTGTAGCATCACAACTCATACTTGTGAATCCGAAAGGCATCTCATGAGACCCAAATGTTTGCATAGAAGCACTCAGCAGACCTAATGGCGCTTCCTCAATGCATGATTAAGAATGTAATTAACAAGAAGAAGTGAAATAAGCATCACTAATGATGCACATAATCGTAATCACAAGCATAATCACGACATAATCACATATTAACGGGTCACAAGCGTTAGACAAGAAGAGATCAAGTACACATGCACATCATGACGACAGAAGAGCTAGAGTCGAACTACAAACTAGCATTATCTCATTACTTCTAGAAAAGACCTCCAGATGAGAGGTAGAGCCCTCTTTATATACAAAATCGGCAAAAAAGCATGCAATGTGGGATTTCTAAACTGAAAGGGGAATGAATCCCTCTTATTCTCTATTCTCGCACTCAGACACACCTATACAAGAGTGCTTATTCAAATGAACAAGAGGTAGCAAAAGGTACAAATGATTATGAAAAAGAGTGGATCAAGAATAATATGTTCTCTCGTCAACAATATATGTATACATATACATATACATATACGTATACATATACATATACGTATATGTATACATATACATATATGTATACATATACATATACGTATACGTATACATATACATGTATATATACATATACATATACATATACATATACATATACATATACATATACATATACATATACATATACATATACATATACATATACATATACGTATACATATTCATATTTGTATACATACATATATATATATATATATATATATATATATATATATATATATATATATATATATATATATATATATATATATATATATATATATATATATATATATATATATATATATATATATACGTATACATATAAGTATAGGTATACATATACGTATACATATATGTATACGTATATGTATACCTATACTTATATGTATACGTATATGTATACGTATGCATATACATATACGTATACATATACGTATACGTATACATATACGTATACGTATACATATACGTATACGTATACATATACGTATACGTATACATATACGTATACGTATACATATACGTATACGTATACATGTACGTATACATATACATATACCTATACCTATACATATACGTATACGTATATATATACCTATACCTATACATATACGTATACGTATACATATACATATACCAATACATAGACATATACATATACATAGACATATACATATACATATAAATAGACATATACATATCCATATACATAAGACTCTTTGATGTGTCCCAAATATCAATCTCCTTCATATAAGGACAAAGAAGGTAAAATCCCAAAAAAGGTATTGAGACATTTTCCATTGGCTCCATGGATTATACATATGTCTCAAAGCCCCAAATTATCAAAGCTTTTGACATGGGGACATGATCATAAAAGTAGTGATGGAATAATCAGAATTCCTCATGATAGTGTTGCTTTTCAGCATATTGATTCTACATGGCCTGAATTTGCACAAAATCCACAGAATCTAAAGTTAGGAGTTGCATTAGATGGGGTTAATCCATTCTCCATGAAATCTAGTCAATGGTCAACATGGCTAGTGGTAGTCATAAACTACAATCTTCCGCCATATCTTAGCATTAAAAAAGAACATTTAATGCTTCCACTTTTAATCCCAGGCAAATTCAGGCCATGTAGAATCAATATGCTGAATATGTATATAGATATGTATATGTCTATTTATATGTATATGTATATGTCTATGTATATGTATATGTCTCTATATTGGTATATGTATATGTATACGTATACGTATATATATATAGGTATAGGTATATGTATACGTATACGTATATGTATAGGTATAGGTATATGTATATGTATACGTATATGTATACGTATACGTATATGTATACGTATACGTATATGTATACATATACGTATATGTATAAGTATAGGTATACATATACATATACATATATGTATTGGTATATGTATACGTATACGTATACGTATACGTATACGTATACGTATACGTATACGTATACGTATACGTATACATATACATATACCAATACATATACGTATACGTATACATATACATTTTGTGCAAATTCAGGACATGTAGAATCAATATGCTGAAAAGCAACACTATCATGAGGAATTCTGATTATTCCATCACTAGTTTTATGATCATGTCCCCATGTCAAAAGCTTTAATAATTTGGGGCTTTGAGACATATGTCTAATCCATGGGGCCAATGGAAAATGTCTCAATACCTTTTTTGGGATTTTACCTTCTTTGTCCTTATATCAAGGAGATTGATATTTGGGACACATCAAAGAGTCTTATGTATATGGATATGTATATGTCTATTTATATGTATATGTATATGTCTATGTATATGTATATGTATATGTATATGTCTATGTATTGGTATATGTATACGTATACGTAGATGTATAGGTATAGGTATATGTATACGTATACGTATATGTATACGTATACGTATATGTATACGTATACGTATATGTATACGTATACGTATATGTATACGTATACGTATATGTATACGTATACGTATATGTATACGTATACGTATATGTATACGTATACGTATACGTATACATATAAGTATAGGTATACATATATGTATACGTATATGTATACCTATACTTATATTTATACGTATACGTATACGTATACATATACGTATACGTATACATATACGTATACGTATACATATACGTATACGTATACATATACGTATACGTATACATATACGTATACGTATACATATACGTATACATATACATATACATATACATATACCTATACCTATACATATACGTATACGTATACATATACCTATACCTATACATATACGTATACGTATACATATACATATACCAATACATAGACATATACATATACATAGACATATACATATACATATATATAGACATATACATATCCATATACATAAGACTCTTTGATGTGTCCCAAATATCAATCTCATTGATATAAGGACAAAGAAGGTAAAATCCCAAAAAAGGTATTGAGACATTTTCCATTGGCTCCATGGATTAGACATATGTCTCAAAGCCCCAAATTATCAAAGCTTTTGACATGGGGACATGATCATAAAAGTAGTGATGGGATAATCAGAATTCCTCATGATAGTGTTGCTTTTCAGCATATTGATTCTACATGGCCTGAATTTGCACAAAATCCACAAAATCTAAAGTTAGGAGTTGCATTAGATGGGGTTAATCCATTCTCCATGAAATCTAGTCAATGGTCAACATGGCTAGTGGTAGTCATAAACTACAATCTTCCGCCATATCTTAGCATTAAAAAAGAACATTTAATGCTTCCACTTTTAATCCCAGGCAAAAGTCAAGTTAAAGATATGAATATATATCTTGCTCCTCTCATTGATAATCTCCAAGAGTTCTCGAGAGGTATTAATGTCATTGATGTATCGAAAAGCATCAATGAAAGACATATTACGGTTCGTGGTATTGTGGCTTGGACTATTCAGGATTTTCCAAGATATGTTGTTTGTTCAGATATTGATGTAATTTTTTTATTCTATATGCATATACATAAACGTGATTTAATCTAATGATATTTTTATTGCTTTGTGTGTCATGTGTCCCAATCCCGGCACAAATGTGCCAGGAGAAATCGAAAACTTTTTTAATATTCCAGAGTTTCGCTTATGCGATGCTCTGGAACACAGGACGCCACTTATGCGACGCTAAAGCGTCGCAGGTAGTTTGCCAACGTCGTTAAAAGTATTGCTAACTAGCAATGCTCTTTGGGATGCATAGTTTTAGCATTGCATAAGCGACACTAACATCGCTTATGCGACGACAGGTCTTAAAGAAAAAATAGGGCCGTCGCTTATGTGACATTAGCATCGCATAAGCAACGGTTCGCAATTTTTTTTCAAGTCGGGGCATCGCTACGCTCCCTATTTCTAGTAGTGTTGGCCCCACTGATGGATAATGCTCTACACAATATAGCTTCTATCGAGTCTTGATCCTCAGATTGGAGGCTCGACCAAGAGAAGCCATTCGTATCTTTAATCTCCACAAGATCTAGGTAGAACTTGATTTTATCCTAGATATCTTTCTCCTAACCGTCAATGGTACACCCCCTATTGTCCCACTGATCTGAAGGGTCTTCCACCATATTGAAGTCCCTGCACAAAATCATGTTGTAGGAAAGCAAGTCCAAAGAGACCCAGGAATCAATTCCCTCCGACTCCGTGTTTAGGGCATACATGGAGACCACAGTGAACTTGAAGGGGCCCCCAAAGGAGGCAACAATCCAACGATGTTTCTAATTCTTAGAGGAGTTCACTATTCTATCAAAGCAAAAGTTATTTATTCGAATACTTGTGCCATCTGCCCCTCTGGGGTGTGAAGTTCAAACTCGCATTATACTCTTCTTGATAGTTTGAATGAATGGAATTGGAGAGTATAACAGTGAAGATCATAGCACCCATGGGACTTCACGAATACACATGAGCAAAGGTTGAATGCTTAGCACCCACTAGGAATGAACAAAGCCCAAAGAGTTGTTAAGTATACAAACTTCATAAGGACGACCCTAAGACTAATTTCAATGCCAACCCTCCGCAAAAAAAATGATTTTACTTATCACGATTACATTTGGATGAGGTATGTGCTCACTCCTACCAATGCAGCCCACAAGGCTTCAATCCACGGCCTGCCCAAAAAAAGGAAATGACTAATGCAACCCACAAGGCTTGAGTTCACGGCCTCCCCAAAGTAAGGAAATAACTCAACCGCTGCTGAAGCGAGCTTCCTAAATTGGTTTGTACATGGCAACCCGAGAGCCTTGAAACGTACTGATATATCATGATATCATGAGGATCCGTGGACAAACTATTAGGTAAGTTGTAACAGTCATATCATGATATGATCAGGATCCGTGGACAAAGTAATAGGTAAGACGTGGAAATGATACAAATTGCACTCATATCATGATATGATGAGAATCCATGGACAAAGTACGAGTCTACTGCACTCGTCGCACTCCACAGTCCCCTCCCCACTGTAAACTCCCAAGGGCCAAGGCGACGGAGTATTCAAGGGCACGTGGTCTGTTGAATATGCATTTTAAAACGTGCTTTACGAAGAAACCGCGTGCTGCACTCCATGGAAGATCATCATTCCTCTTCACGAGTTCTCGACTCTCGAGCATCACATCGACTCCGCAATCTTTGTGTGTTTTTTTTTTTTTAAATGAGGTTCAGCCGAAGAATCTTTCTATCTTTTTTTTTTAAATGGAGGTTCGGCCGAGGCCTACTCCCCCGGACTTTAACTTTGAAATTACAACTGTACAAGGAAGGGCATAGTACCCATGTACAAGGAAGGGCATAGTACCCATGGGACCCCCCTTATCCCACAAGAACAGGGGTTTACAACTGGGTTAAACGGCGGTCACAACTACCGCGGAGATGGTCAAACGGTGGCCAACAGCCACATACATCAGTTCCTGGAATTTATATGTCCCTACATGTTGCTGCCAGGGGTTGAACCCTCATCCCCGCCTCAATAGGCGAGAGGCCCAACCACCAGGCCAGCGAACCGGGACGAATCTTTCTATCTTTGAAGTTTGATCATCATTCGACAATTAATGTTGACGACAAAAGAAACACAGGAATTGGCGCGCGACCTCTTCCGGCAGAGAACCAGCTTAACTTTTGAGTGCGCGGAAATTCTATTACCCGATCCCGATCAAGCACGTCGCAAATTCGAAATGTGGCTTTTCCATTATCATGTTGCAATGTTGCAGCTTGTTCTGAGAGAACTGCAGCTTACGCGTTCCTGCAGCTGCAATGCCGTAGGTTGAAAGAGTTGCTCTGCATTCCCTCTTATAGTTAGTACTTTCCTTCCTTTTATTGTGCACATTAAAGTGCCATAAAATAGTTCAACGCGAGAGGGATCATTTCATTCCAGCTGCATCAAAGGACTTCTACGTCGTATAGGGCAAGCAAACGTTCTCTTCAGCTTCAGTTGAAGCTCACTATAAATATAATCTATTCTTCATCAGAGTTCGGATCCACGAGG